>JACEGR010006882.1:0-55587 GCA_014170235.1 Listronotus bonariensis | reverse complement strand
GTTCAAAAAATAAAAGAAGGGGCATTAAAGAAATGCACTGTACATAGATAATTGGAAATGATTAAAATATTTTAGCTACATTTTAGGTTTAACTTTTTAAAAAATGTTCTTGCTTTTCTGCTTATCTATTTTCTTTAACTCTTACTTTTAAGATATTTTCCAAAGCCATAAATGTCCTACAAATAGCATATAAAGACAAAGTTGTAATCGGCTCAAAGTATTTTTAAATATCAATAATAAAAGAATAATATTTTTCTATTGTAAACATAAATGTCTCTTTCATTATAATTAGCCAGATTTGCCAGACTAAAAGTTTTGTAAACTGTAGTTTTATTAAAGTTTAATGCAAAAAGTTTTTTTTTGTAAGTTTTAGGGAAAGAATATATTCGTTATTTTCCTAAACAAAAACTTCTTTTCTATAATAATAAAGGAAGTAAAAAATACAAAGTTTTTATCAGTTAACGCATAGTTGTAAAACATTATAAAGTACGAATCATAGACAAAATTATTGTAAGACACTTTTACTAGCATAAAATGATGGTATGATTAAAGTAGTTTAGCTGCTGCTGTGCTAAGCTGTTTTATACGACTGTCAGATTTTTTCAAATCCGTCAATATCGTACAAATAGAACCCACGATCGCATTGAATTTAATTTAAATTGTCTAAAATACAGAATGTACTTTTGGGATTCAATCCAATCCTTTACTCAATCGGAAACGTGTATATCGCATGTGTTTGTCAAATTAATTCGATTGATGAAGCCAGATTTAGTATAACAATGAACATGTACCCTATTACTTAAAATATTGCATTGTTTTGCATGTCTTAAGTGAAAGCTATAGTTGTCTTTGGTAATATTATAAATTTAAAAGGTAAGATTTTTTTCTTTTAATTAAGTGAATTTTGGTAACTATAGTGGTTAAAAAATGTCAGTATTCTAAATGTATTACCGACAGCACATATTTTAAACCAAAATTTGGCTTACGTCTTAGTATTCTGCAGTCCAACGGGAAAACACGGTATGTGATATGGATTGCACCTATGGTGTTTTTCCGTTAGACGGCAGTATTGCAGTGTTAATACAGCTATTTAGATTTAAATGGGGAGAAATCAATCATTAGAAATATTAAAGGTGGAATAATCTTTGGTCAGCTCTTAACAGCATGTGTATATTATACAGTGAACCTTTTTAATGTCTACGTTTATTTTTAAATTAATAAGTTACAAAAACTTTAGGAAATTAAATTAAGGTGTCAATCCTCAACTTAAAAGTAAAATAAAAATAGGTTCTTGTATTGAGATCACTTTCTACCTGCCATTTTTTTATTTCTTTATTGATACTGACAAAATTTGGTAGGGATATTAAACTAATAAAAAGTAATTTTAGGTGTACACGATAGGTTTTTACGATTTCGGGTTTTACCGGAAATGACTGAAACTTTTGATTTTTAAATGGTTTTTTGTTTTTTGGATTTCTCAGATTATTTTTAGTAAAAATCATATTTTTAAAACAAATTTTGTCAAATTTTATTTTTAAATTACATTTTTATTTTACATATAGAGTGCAATAATCATTCTTAAATCAACTCCTACTTTACTTACTTTCAGCAAATATGAAATCGATTTTATCTTTTTAAACTTTTTAACAGAGGTCTCTTAACTTCACTTTTTACTATTTTTTACCCCAGCTTAAAAACCAAAATAAACCATATCACTTTCATAATTTTTCTAAATTCAGTATTTAAAGCGAATCCAACGATGTAAAGCACTAAGTCACTTTACTTTATTTTCTTTTAAAAACAATATTTATTATGTGGGTAAATGATCTTTTAATAACAAATGGCGTAATTCACAACTTATCGTAGTTATCATGAAAACAGAAACTAATAGAGTAGGTTGTAAAAACAATTGCTTGTGTTCCGTTAAAAGTTTACAAAATAAAAACATTAGTTTGTGTTTATGTATTTTCTATATATACTAAAATAATTTTGGGTTTTATTTTGTATTAACAATAAAAAATTATCCAAGTACCAAATTTAACTTTAAATTATTTTAACATCGTAGGAAATACAAAAACACAAAATTATGTATTTATTTTTAAACTTTTAAGGGAACACAAGCAATTGTTTTTACAACAAATTCTATTAGTTCCTGTTTTCATGACAACTACGATAAATTGGAAATTTTGCCATTTAGTATCCAAAAGATTATTTACCTACATAATAAATGTTGTTTTTTTTTTAAAGGAAAAAAGTAACTTAGTGTTTTACATTGTTGGATTCGCTTTAAAATACTGCATTTAGAAATATTATGAAAGTGATATGGTCCTATTTTCGTTTTTGCGCTAGGGTAAAAAAGTCAAATAGTAAAGTTTAGAGCCATCTAGTTAAAAAGTTTAAAAAGATAAAATCGATTTCGTATTTTTCTGAAAGTAAGTAAAGTATAATGAGTGATTTTAGAATGATCATAGCACTCTTGATGTAAAAAATAAATTTAATTAAAAAAAAAATACCAAAATTTGTTTTAAAAATATTGTATTCTGAATAAAAACGATCTGAAGAATCCTAAAACCAAAAAATATACAGGGTGTCATATTTAAAAATCGGAAGTTCCACTGATTTCCGGTTAAACCGAAAGTCGTGAAAACCTATCATTATACCAAAAATTACATGTCCTTAGTCAAACAACCTTATCAAATTTTGTCAGTCCCGATAAAGAAATAAAAAAATGGCAGCTGGAAAGTGATCTCGTGGGCACCCGGTATAGCTAAAATATACAAGGTGTCTCTAAAAGATTAGAATCTGCTATCATGGCATACTGCAAGGTAATTAGAGAGAAGGTGGCTCCACTTTAATATGACATTAAACAGCTAATACATCAATGTAATGTTATTGGAGTCCTTTCTTTACCAATATAAAATTTAAAATATAGTTTATACAATTGTTAAAGTCTTTTAATCTACTATTTACTCACAAATATGAACACGATAAATCTTTTTTACAAAACACTAAAGAAATAACGACATTTTTTTCACATCTATTAACTGTCAAATGAAAGTTAGGCCACCTTATCTCTAAGCACCTTGGGCACACTGTATTTAATTCTTACAAAAATCTATTTTTTTATCATATTTTTTTCAGAAAAAAGGTTTTTAATAAAATTTTTGCTTTGCTTAAAAAGAATAAAACTATAATAAAAATGGCCGTAGGATGTAGAGAATGGTTCAAAATCTCAAAAACATTACTTTAAAGAATAAAGAAAATAAAAAACAAATTAAATGTTTAAAACTAGCCAATTAAATAGCATAAAAAAGTAATTACAAGTCTATATTTTTTTATCTATTGGTTATGGTTCTATGGAAAAATAATAATACCGTTAAAAAAATATTTTCTAGAAATAAAGCTTGAAAAAAATTCCACTATGATATAAACAGCAATTTAAAATAGCGAAAATGTTATTTTTAAATAAAAAAAGTTTATTATACATATTTTTACCTACCTTTATTTAAATAAATAGTTAAAAAAATGTGAAATAATTATTTAAATTTTAACTTTTTGTTGAATAAATCGTTACCCTCTAAATTATTACTTACACACATTTTAGCTTAGCTTTTTATATAAAGTGTAAAATAGAATAATTACAAAAAAATAACATGAAATATAGTTTACACTAAAAAATTAAAAGACCTCTTTTGTAATTTTAAAAGCTTTTATTTAGGTACTTTACTAATTTTATAAAACAATATTTTCTCGATTTTAAGGCACCCTGTATATCTTGGAGCAATTTTTATTGCAGCTTTAACCTTTTAATATTAAAATTTTAATAAAATATGCCCGTTTTTCGAAATATTAAAAAAAATTACAGGTATTGTTATGTCCATCCATGGAGCACGCTGTATACACCTATACCCTAAACGGCTTTACTTTTAAGATACACATTGGTAAAAATTTAAAAAAGCACTTTTTACACCCTTAAAAACTGACATCCTATTCGAAAACACTCTGTATAGCTTACACCTGGCGTAGAGAAAGTGTTTTTTTTTTTTAATTTAGACGTCTAAAAAATAACTGCCTAAATCAACTTTTACTAAGTATAACTTTTTATATAAATGTGTTATATAATTTTATATCTAAAATTTACATAGAAAGTCGTTTAAAAGTTTCGTTTTTATCTTATGCAAGATACTACAAACGGCGCGGCGCGCTCTAGATTTTACAATAAAATTAGTAACAGATTTATATTTAACACCTTCTAAAATTTTTCTATAGCCAAAAATTATAACAATACATTAATTAATAACTAAATTATTTAAAAAAAGGTACAGGTCCTACAGGTCCAGATCTAGGGCGGGGAGGGGCAAACCGGTGCGTCTGTCCTGGGTGACACCTTTAAGGGGCGGCAAATTTAAGCATGGCCGACGAGGGCGCAATTTAAAAGGTTAGTACCTTTTTTTGTTGTTTGCTTTTTATTTCAAAGGGGGCAACAAAGGGCAAATTTGCCTTGCCTTAAAAAAAATAAGATTCGGGCTGCTTGGGTTAGTTGGGTTTAACATATTTGTTAAATATTTTTATAAATAATTTACTTTATATAATCAAGTTAATTTTCGTATAAGTTTTACATGAGTACTTTTGCACTTTTTTAATTAGTAAAGAAGTTATAGATAATGCAAAAAGCGCAAATTTTTCCATAATCTAAAAAATAATAATAAAAACCAAAAATGCTCCCTTAGTTTTAGGGCAGAATACGCTGTACATTAACTCTATGAATAAAGGTAGATAACATTGCAGTCCCACTTACATACCTAATTAGATCGCCACTCTATCTCTGTATAGCTCTCGTGGGATAGCTTATCTAGAGCTACATCAGGAAACTCACTTTATGGACCTATAAAACTTACGTTATAAAGCATTTTATGTAAAAACTCAAATTGGTTATTTAAACTTGATAATGTGTTACGTTTTACTCGGAAAACATGATATCCTTGTAGGCAGACTCTAATATTTTACCTTATATAATAAATTACAAAATTAAATACAAATAAAGGTCTTTAGACACAGATACCCAATTTAAACTGTTTTTAAAAAAATGTACAAAGTTTTTTATAGTTCATTTGTTTTCTGAGAGTTTAAATTTAAACAAAATACCTAATAGTTGGTTTTTCTCCGGAATAAAGATATATAATACATTAAAAAAAAAACTTTTTATATACTATGAAGAACTATTCTGCCCTTGCATAATAAAAAAAAATTAGGATTACTTTAAAGGCAAAAAATAATGAAATTTTTAAAATAACAATACATTTTTAATTTACGTACTATATAGAAATGGTTGCAAACTCTAAACAAGGGTTCTTACGTTCTGGTTGAATAATTTTATCATAATCCAATAATATAAAAATCTTAACGAGACTGCCAGACCGAGAACTGAGCTTATATATGTGTAATTTTTTAGATATTTTATATATTTTTTTCTTTTCAGGTAATCTTAACTTTTATTATATTATACAAGGGCAGAATAGTTTATCATTGTACTAAATAAATAAAAAACAGCCAAACAAAACGTATTAAAAAAACAATAAAAATTAAAATGGAAACATTCAAAAATATTTTGCAATTTACGTTACAATTTCATATTATATGAGCTGCAATCAAAAAGTTAAAATTTTTATAATTAAACCTTTAAAAAGGGGCAAAAACATGCCATTATTAATTAAGGTAATAAGTGTAAAGAACATTGTTTTTACACAAATTACTTTGTAAGTAAAATTTAGTCTTTTGATTATATTTGGACCAATTTAAAGACATAATAAATTTAGTTTTTGTATGCTATGTTATGGGTAATGAAATTTAAAAAAAAACAATGTTTACGCCTATTTCTGGTAAAAATTTTACAGCTTGATTTTTTTATGTCTTTAATAATAATATTTCTTTTTGTTTGAAAACATAAATTAATAAAAGTTAAAAATAAACTTCCATTCACTTTTTCAATATAGGCCCTTTCTAGGAATTAAGTGGCAATTGTTTCTAGAGCTAATGGCTGATGCAGTCATGGTTAACTTTAATTTAAAAAAAAAAACAAGCTTTTTAAAAATGTACACAAGAAAGAACAAAATGGCTGTCATCACAAAAAAAATTGATGATGGTATCTTGAAACCGAAACGTTTAAATTAAAACCTGAATACAAAAATGCATTGCCCTTGAAAAGGTATTACAATAATGTGTTTTACATATTTAAAAAGTTATTTAAAATAAAAAAAAATACAGCATTTTTTGAAAATACACATTTTCAGTTTTTTTTCAAAATAACTGAAAAACCAAACAAGATATAGCCGTCATCAGAGCAGCATTAAGTTAACGGTCGAATAGCCCACAACTATTTAACCATCTTTCTATTTCTAGTTTCCAATATCCCAATACATTCCCTACAAATTTCGGACACGGTGTATTTCGCATAACATAACTAATCCAAATTTGATTTGTCGAGTCCTACCCAAACGATCCATTTTGCCAGCCTGGATTTACACGTCTCGATATGTCGGCTTGGGTAGCAAATAAAGCTTGAATTGGATAAAAATATATTTATCGATAATGGAAAAAAATAAAAAACAAGAAATACAATAAAAAAATTGTTTATTGTATCTCCTGTTTTCTCTTAAATAAATAAAAACCATTTGTCGGTCGAGTCCTTATCTAATTAAGAAATAAATAATAAAGGTAATTTTTTATTTGATAAAAGCGATATGAAATGACCATGCCAAGAAATGGTTTTTATTTATTTACGCGAAAACCGTACATTAGATAAAAAAAGTTAAATAAATCAAATTGTTCCAAACTAAATTATATTTTTAAAAAATTGCATTAGAGAAAATACAGTGGCGTACCATTTTTTTCCTTATCCAAAATATTTACCTTTAACCCTTTATAGACGACACTGGTGAAATTTTGTTCTTATAGTTTTTATTGTAAAGAGATACTATAGATACGGTTGAGTTACTAGAAACACTGTATTTTTAATGTTAATATGGCTTAAATATTACACGGATCTAGTTGTAAAGTTACCATAGCCCAATTAACAGCATGAGGCCGTGGTGATGCAGGTGAAGAAATGTTAATTAATTTTTTGCTCTTCAGTATTAATAACCAGTCCAGCAGCGAGACTTCGTGTACTGTAGTATACTACAAATCGACTTCATTCTACCTCACTCGCACTCTGTGTTCAAGTCGCCTTTTAGCGAGGTCTCCGAACGTGTCGTATTCTATCAAAATTGTTAAAAAGTCGTATACTGGTGAAGCAGGTAGGTATTGGGATATCGTCAAATAAAGCAACAAAAAAGGATGTATGTGACTAATCCAATCAGATGTGTTTACATGCAGGTATTCACGTTAGATTGTCTCTTTTCTTTACATTGCCTTTGTGTTATGTTATTTAGCTGATTCTGTATAACCCTAAAATAAAGTTAGGTGTTCGTTAGTTTGCTATGATTTATATATTTGTTTGGTTGTTTCTGTGTTATTAGAATGCTAAGATTTATTTTATTGTTTTTTAGAATGACGCAAAAATATTATTTTAGTTCCAGCCATGTTTACTGTCCAACCAATGTGATCTTAATTTTGGCATTTTTATAAAAACACACTTAACACAGTCTACCTTTAAATTGCCATTTTTATTTAATATCCCATGTTTAAAAAGAATGATATTTGCTACTCTAAACCAAATTTTAAAAACAGTTGATATTGTTATTAAAATGTTTTGATTTAATAATAATATTTATAGATTGCCTTTTAATTTAACTAAGTAGCCTATGCAACTAAAAAAAAAAAACACATTTAAATAAATAAACAATACAAAAAAATACATATTTTTTTATTTTTTGGTAAAAATCTCTGCATATCGCTCACAAAGCACTAATCAAAAAATAAATAAATCCTAGAGTATAAAAGATGGACGCAAATTTACAAATTTAGAATTGGAGAAACTATCTTTATTTTTAAACTAAGAACAAAATAATATTTGAAAAATTCATTTAAAATTAAATGTTATGTCTTAATTTACAACAAACATCCTATTTAAAAATTAAAAACTATACATACTTTAACAACCCCAAATAAAACTAAATATACTCAATCAGCTATTTTTAAAGGTATATCGGCCAGTAATGTAATAACAACTTAAGCAGTACTAGTCATCCAATTCAAAATATTTACATGCCGGCATTCGCGTTAGACCGCCTCCTTTCCACGTATTGCATATTTACGTTTCTGACTGGCTGATTCTGTATAACGTCCAGGATAGTGCAAAAACGCGAATCTACTCTAGGTAAAGACCGCGTTTCTGCCTTTGATCCTTTTAAAATCGTTGTTTTTAGGGCAAATTAAGCTCATTCTTACTATTTAATTAAAGAGAGAATAAACGTTGTTTATATATTTTTACCGTAGATTATCCGTTATGGCTGCCAAGCTGCCAATTAGGATTTAACGAAGAATGCCCGCGAAATAAAAAATAACTACATTTGTCAAATAAGCGAAATTATCCAATGCTAGTTACGCGAATAACCACTTTTTTTCCGCCCTTTCAGGTCTTCCACCTAGGTCCGACCACCGCCCCCAGGTGGTGGGCTGCACCCCAAGAGGCTTATTGGGCCTTGACGCTACTCCTTCATATTTACACGCCATTCTTTTTAAAACTTGGATGGTTACTGCTCGGTCAAGACGCTGACCCCCGAGCAGAGCACCGGGTTCTGCCGGCGGTCACCCATCAAAGTTATGGCCGCGCTCCACGTTGCCTAACTTCGGTAATTAACGCTGCTAATCCTTCTGGTGCAGCGACGAGCGAGGTGGGTTTGCACTATCTCCGATGATAAATGTAGATAACAAGCCACACAAAAAAAAGTTGCTGTTCTGAAATACAGACCATGGGACCTTTATGTTTATTTTTGGGTCGCTGATTTTAAATCTGAGGTCGGTTTGCCCTCATCATTTCAAGGTCAATCACAACACTACAAAAAAGAAAAAGTTGAAGGTCCGAAGGAGGTAGGTATCCTTATGTTCTTGAGTTCGCTGAATTCAAATCTGGGGTAGGCTTGACCCCATCAGGTCATGATCAAGGACATTTCATGATGAGATCATGAAAAATCATTAAAAATAGACAACAATAGTAGTATCTTTATGTTTTTGGAGTCGCTTAATCCGAATCTGGTCATGATTTAGGTAATTTAGGTCAGCGACTCAAAAAACCACAAGATATCATGAGTGCTGTCTATTTTCAATAACGTTTGATGATTTGACCTTAATATGACCTTGATATTAACTTTATTGGGTCAATTTGACCACGGATTCGGATTAAGTGACGCCGAATACATAAAGATACCATAATGCTTATAAACATTTAGAAGTGACACAACGTGTACACAAACACTTTGTTGGGTATTAAAATTACATTGTTTGTTAACATAATGGTCTAGTCAAGAAGTTAATTTCCTGCCAAAAAATATTTACAAGACTTCTAAAAATATGGTTGATGGCTTAAGCGATTTGAAATGGCATATTAAAAAATAAGTATTATTTAATTTTGTAAATCAGCTTTTGCGCGCCTGTTTCGACATGCTTGATCCGCTACTGTAGTGAGCATAGGTTGTAAATTATTTTTTTATATAATTAAATAATATTATAATAATTTAATAAAAGTCTAGGGTTATTTAGACACGTTAAAAAATATATATTGCGATGACAAAATTGTATCAATATTTTCCAAAATGTATTTATTTGTTAATTATTATTTTTTTACAAGTTTCGTTTGTTATAAAATGTGGTATTAAAGTTTAAATAACTAATCTATAAATGTTTCGCCTCGTGAAGCTTGTCCTATTTAGGCACCCAATAAAGTTTTGCTTTTTTAATTTATTATTTTGTTAATTAAGTTTTTTAAGTTGACATTTGTTTCAACAATTTTCTTTTTAACTTTAAAGAATTAGATAACAAAATTATAAATATAAAAATCTATAACCTTATTAAGGGCCTTTATAAGAAAATCTCCACAAAGGAAGAAGTGTATATATTAATTAATTTGTCTCTTATACAGCCATTTATGACAACCAAGTCCGCAAAAAAGTATTATTAACAAATAAATTTCTTTTTAAAAAATAATGATACAACTTTTATTATTACAGGATCACATTCTTTAAAGTGTCTAGATTACACTGGAAATTTATCAAATTTTTAAATTAATTTTTAAGGGTAGACGAGAAATGTCTAAGAATTAGTCAAATTAAGCAAATAAATAGAAATGTTGATCCATGCAAAAAAATATATTTAAAATCTGTGCTCAGTACAGTGGCGGATCGAGCATGACGAAAGGCCGCGCGAAAGCCGAATTTCAACGTTAAATAAAACTTATAAATATTAAAACTACAATTCCAGGAATAACTTTTCTACCAAAATTTCCTGCTCTTTCAAAAACATTTATAGTATTTAATCTATTGCTTATACTTTTTGCTGTTTTGGCAAAAAGCTGGAAGCTCAATTTTGTGGTAATAACTATTATAGTTTTTTGCAGAAAAAATAAAAAAATATATCTTTTTCCAAATGACATTCCTGGTTATTTAAGCCAATAAGCATAGTTTTAGGAGACTTGCAGGAAATCAACTTTCGACTAGGCTACAAATGGTAAAATTAACTTTTATACATTATTTTATTATTGTTTTTTGTTGTTATTAGTAATTCTTTTATAGGATCAAACTGCTGGATCAAAAAAATATTAAAATATATGTAATTACTAATAAACTTAAAGTATCATTTTTTAAAGTTTTGTTATTATAATTAGTTTTAATTTGCGGTTAAGAAAAATTAAAAGGTTAGGCAAAAATGTTGTTTAAGTCCGTTTTTAATAATTTTTTTATTATTTAAGGTGTACTACTGTACTTTTCTATTAATCGCAAACCATAATGACTCCAATTTTAAGTCATCTTTTCTTTTTAGCCTAGTTTTAGTTTTATACAACAACGACTATACGTGCTTAAAATTATTAGTCTATTTTTATTGCTTAATTTTGTACCTTAAATGCAAATTTTTATATTTAAAATTAAGTTCTTAAGTAGGGGTGGAGACTCTCGCGTGCAAACTGCCAATGCATTTGCTGTTCACATAAGATTCCCTCGTTCGATATAATGTTGTTTTGTTGTTCACTTAATCAGTTTTGTGAGACGCCCATAAAATCAAATAGATTTATCTTTAGTTACACTAAAAGCTCTTTTTGTTGGTAATATTTTGGCAGAAAAGTAAACTGCTGTTTTAAAATTGTTTTTGACCATAGAGGATTCCTGAGAAAAAAATTAATAAAGCTGAATTGAAGATATTTTCTGTATTGGCTACGCGGATTCATTTAATAGATGTTATTTATTTAGGTACACGCCCAATCAGATTGTTTTAGCTAAAACAAAATAAAGCAAAAACCCCCAAAAACAATCAACAAAAAAATTACACTAAAAAACTAAATATGGACGTTTTGGTAGGAAGTCTGCCACCGTTGTTAAGATAAAATTAAATAAAAATAAAAAAATAAAAATTAACTATTATTAAGGTTTAAAATTTAGTTCTTTTATCAGAATATCTTTAAACCAAAGCAAAAATTTTAAAATTTTAAACCTAGATAATAATTCTTTTGTTTTTCTTGACAACGGTGGCAGACATGCGAAACGTCGATTTTTAGTTACATATTTTAATTTTTTTGGATTTCTCGATTCTTTTTCTTTATTTAGTTTTAGCTAAAGCAATTTTATTTGACATGTACCCAAATAAATAACATTTATTTAATAAAACTGGTTTTTACTTACTTGTATCAAATATTTGATACAATTTGTTTGACGACGAAGGTGTAAATTAAGAAATTATTTAAGAAACTTCTTTGAAGAAAAACTTGGTTAGTCTGGTTTTAAAAATGGATAAAAAATCGTTAATAAAAAAACGAATGCACTAATGTGTGTACTGCCGATAAGAGAAAAGAGGTGGTGCGTGATACCATTGCTTTTAAAAAGAGGAACAGTTTAAAACTCATTAATTAAGAATTTTAAACTGATCCAGAACAATTGAAGCATTTTAGATTAGGAGTGTAACATTAAATATTTAAAGAAAAATATTGCGTAATCCTTCAAAAAATCAAAGCGACCTTGAATTTTTTTAATATCCAATATGTTGTTTTACATTGTCAAATTTGTTCAAGGTAAATCTTCAAGTTATTTGACAAGAAATTTGATAAGTGTAAAACTAGGGTAATATATCGTTTAGTCTATTTTAATATTCTTAAATTATTTTTAAAATGCCGAATAAATAAGCATTTATAACACGATAGTTTTATTTAACAATAAGATTGGTAAAATATTTAAAATCGATTTTATTATTTGACGTTGCCTATTACTCAAATGTCTAGTGATAAAATAGTTAATTTCTAATAGGCATTTTAATATACCTAAGTTTTTATTTTTTTTAAAACAATCGCCAATAAGCAAATATTATTTTAATATCTTACTCCATAATATTCAAGTTGTTAAAGAAAGTTATATTCATTATTTTAACTTGAAAATGTGATTTAAACACACTTTCCAAGTTAAATTATTTTGGTCATTATATTTTAAAAATTAGGAAGCAAGCTACATTTTGTATGTGCTTACTAAAAAAACTATTTTTTTTTAAATTTAATAATATATGGTTAGGGTATGAATATTTTAAAAAAATCGTAAAACTTTCTAATGCACTTGTTAGAATCTTTAGTTTATTTTTTTTTGTATAGTGCATAACACTACTAATACTATTATAGTACTAATATACATTACAGTTTTGTTTAGTTTTGTTTAAATTTTAAATTTAAAGGAAATTTTTTGGTGTATCTAAACTAAAGATTGCGGTTGGGCCGGATGATCTCGACCGAACCTTGTTTTATCAGATAAGTTGTATCTGTCCCTATGTCCCCAACTTATCAACCAACTTAATAATCCTACGTAGATACTGATTTTAAATATATTTCTGTAACGGGCAATTTAATAAGTCCGGACACCATTAATAATGGCCTGTCTGTATTCATAATGCCCGACTCAATTGGGCAATGTGATTAAAACAGCCTGATTCGGCTATTATGAATAATGCCCACCCAATCTTGGACAAAGTAATAAAATAGGTGAACTGTGGTGTTTTTTTTATTAAATTTTTTTAATAAAATATGTTTAACTAACCAAAACTAATAATGACCCCCACCTCTAAGACAGAGTGTCTTCGGTTTACGGTGTTTTGTTACTGGAAATTGCTCGAATACTTTCTACCAAAGACAGAGTATAGGTGGGGGTTCATGGTTAGTTTTGGTTAGTTAAATCTTTTTTAATTTCTTAATTAAAGCTTGGACTAATACACACTTAATTTATTATTTACAAGCTATTTCAAACACTGACTCATTACATAGACCACAAGCCGCCGGTCAAAGTGATAAATTAATTACTTTGTCCATCGCTCTTGGGCATTATCAATAATGGTCGGTTTTAATTAATAATGCTCAGTTAATCACGTTGCCCGTAACACTTTCATTTTTATAAAATTAAATATTTTTATACATAAAAAGAATTTGAGGTATTTTAAGAAATGTTCACAAATGTACTTACAAAACTTCTTTTTTTATCTTTTTGACATCCCACGAAGGCATATCCCTAAATACCAGAGTACCGTGGGTATCGGTTATTATATGTTAACCCATCGTTCCCCTGTTCCGTCAACGTTGTCCAAGCACTGAAACATGCAGTTATGCATTTCACAGCATCTTTTAGACAACGCAATAGTGCCACCACGGTCGATATTTTTAAATAACTGCTACCTAAATATGTTTCCCAGGCTGGGAATCAAACCGGCGATCTCTGGCTTCGAAGATCAAAGCTCTGTCCACTGCGCCACAAGGGAGATTATATACATAATATTAAGCAAGTTTTGGGATCTTTCCTTATTGCGACAAAACAAATTAGGGGCTTATTTCTAAGCTGAATTTATTAAAATAAGCTTATATAAACAAAGGTCCAAAAAAAGCATTGTTTTCAAGGTGCACGGTTTTTAAAAAATTAATTATGTCTTGATATCCTAACGGCCGTATTCACCAAGCTCTGACTAACTTGATCAGACTAATAGCCTGATTTTTGACATTGGCGTTGGCAGGTTATCAGTTTGATAAAGTTAGTCAGAGCTTGGTGAATACGGCCGATAATTAATATTCTTTATCCGATTTTAGAAAAATTTGTTAGTGTAATTAATAACAATGAGGGACCTATTTAACCCTTACCTAATTAAATTATCAAGTATTTTTGACAGATTTAATGTATAATAACTAATTTTTTGTGCAAATTTTATATTTTCTTTTAATTAAGAAATTCAAAATTAACTTAATTTTGTGTATTTAATTATTTTTAGCTTGCTTAGTTTCGCTAGATTGCATACTCCTGAATATAAAAAAACATGATTTAATTATTTTTTTATGTTATAATTTCCTATTAGCAATTGCGTTACAACAGCAACAAATAATTAATTAAATACATTTTATATTTAGTATAACAGATAATAATAAAATATGTGTTATTGACATTTTTATAAAGTTCGCTTATATAAACTTTTTATAAAATTAGCATATGAATAGGTTTTTACTTTTTTGCCACTATAAGTAAACACCCTGTATAGTAGTAAATTAAAACTTAGTGTCATAATATTATTATCTGTATTACCTAACTATAACGTAAAAAAGTTTTAAAAGCCTGCGGTAAAGTAACTTTGTTAAACTTTAAACATTGTCAAAAATTTTAACAAGCGCTGCTGAGTGTGATATTCTAGTCTAGTATCACCGTCAAGGGATGGTAATGACGTGACCCAAAATATAGTTTTTTTTCTTTATTTTTTTATGTTTGTATCCTAATAAGGATGTCCTTATAAATATTTTAAAACAAACTCAAATAATTTTTTATAAAGTTGTATTTTTTAATAGCTAAACACTAAAAATTTTATGAAATATTTAAGAACAACACTAAAATAAAATACTAACTTTAATCTATTTAAAAGTCATATATTTTATTAAAACAATACGTTAAAAGGATAGTAGGTAGTCTTTGCAAAGAAAAAAATGTATAAAAAGTTTTTAAAACAAAGGTAAATACAAGATAATAAATTATAAACAAAACTTAGTAAAATAAAATAACACTTTTTATCATATAGGTGGTGATTTTTAGAAAAATGTCACAAAAAAATTAATACAAAAATCATAAATTTGTGTTTTCTACAACACTGGTCTGCAAAACATTTTTTTATTCTCCTTTTAATTATTACAAATGGTTTTTATTGATTTGTGACTTCTAAATAAAGATGTTTAAGAAAACAAATATGTCCCGTCTAGTTTTTATGAATATTTTTTCAAACGCATTTCTAGTTTTAAATTTAAATCTTAAATTTGCTTACTAAAAAAATAAAGAACATAACTTGACCAGAGACCTAAAAATAAATTAAATGGTATACATGCTGTTATTAGTTACATTTTAGTATTTAGTTTTCCTAATTTTATTATTTTTTGTAGGGGTTTTACGGCAAATCAAACAACGAAAAGTTGCAAACATTACTTCTAAACATTTCTTTTAAGGCAATATATTTTAATTTAACTTTTAACCATTTTTGTTTAATGTTGAAAAATAAATTTTAAGGGCACGTTATTTTAGTTTGGGGTATTATTAAAAGTTCAAAGCTTTTAAAGAATTTGTTGGTAGTTTTTATTTGAATATGGATTAAAGTGGCTATTTGATGAGCGCTTTTGATTTTGTAAAAATACCGTAGGTCGATATATTCATTGTTCTTTTTACTAATTTGATACTGTTTTTGTATGTACAAGTTCGTCCTGAAAAGAATAAACTACTATTCGTGCAAGAACGCACACAAAAATCCAAAGTTTTAGCAGATATAAAAAACACCTTCACAAAATTTTGATGTGATAGCAAAAACTAAAAGCAAATGTATAATTAGCGTCCGTAATGTTTCATGCATATATATATTTTTTTTTATTTAAATAAGAATTTCGTTGCAGACCAGTGTAATTAATTCATTTAAAAATGTATGAAAGTTTTTCTTTCTTTAACCCAATAAAGACTATATAAAATACATTTTAATTTTCTTTTTTAAATTATTTCCTTTTAATATGAAATTACTAAGTAAAACTTTTACCCCTTATTTAAATACCCATTTAACGTGAGACCAATGCTGTACCCCATAAGCTACAGTAACAACCTAGGTTAAGATAGTTGCACACTAATAATTGGAATATAAACGAGACTCATCTCGCATGACAATCAAATATTGCCCAGAAGGGAATTACGAGTAAATCTTGAATATTTTGGCCTTGAACGGGTCCCGGTAATAAAATACATGGACCATTTTATTAAAAACACAATTGACAAGTTTCTATGTACACTTTTTTTCTATTACAAAACATAACTTAGTTGCAGGGTAAAAACAATCATTAGAGAAAAACGGGTTTTTAAAATATGTAGTTATTTATTTTTTTATCTTTGGACAATCCACAACGGCTGAAAGCCTAAATACTAACGTACCGTGGGTGTCTTAAGCAGGGTAAGAGGAAGTTTGTTAACACGGGACTTAAAAACTTGATGATTTGGGGGGAAGGAAAGACCTCCAATGGCAGTAGGTTCCACAGTCTAGAAACTCTAGGGATAAAAGAACGAACGAAATGGGAAGTTCGGGGCCTGTCCAAGTGAACTGTATAGGGATGCATACGCGCGGCACCATGAGTTTCTCTGTTGAGAGCTGTAAGAGGAGGGGCTATACTGGATAATTTGTCGGAGCAGAAGCCGTAAAAGTATCTATAGAAGAGCGATAGATCTCCCACAGCTCGACGATGGGCAAGAAAAGGAAGTCTTTGAGTAAGTAAAGGATCATTAATAAGACGAACAGCCCTTCTTTGAATGGCATCAAGAATGCTGAGGGTTGCCATTCCCCAGACATGAGAACAATATTCCAAAGAGGGTCGAATTTGAGATACATACAAAGTGTATAAATTGGAAGGAGAAAAATACTTTTGGCTCGGAAAAGAAATCCAAGCTTTTTTGAAGCCGCGGTGGCTATAGATACAATGTGTTTATGCCAGTTAAGGTTATTCTAAAATGTGACGCCCACAAGGTTAAATGTGTCCCCGCTCTGCAAAACCTGGCCACTTATAAGCAAAGAATAAGAGTTTGATGATTTTTTTCGCGACAAGGAACATGATTTTTATACAAATGGCATCATTATGTTTGTGAATAAATTTCAGGTCCGGTATTTCCAACATAAATGTAATTTCTCACTGATTGTTCAAAATATTCACAATTTATTATGTTGTGACTTACATACAGTGTGTTTTAGGATAGGCGTTACCAATAGACAAAGGAATCAAAACTTTCTATTTTCAAATAACTTTATGGTAAAGCTAGTTGCATGTTTTAGAACTAAGAAATGCAAAATTTTACGATTTATAAGATCTAGGGTAAGAAATAATCGTTAGCTACAATTTTTTAAATAAAACTAAAAATTATTTTAACTAAGGCCTAAAAACTATAATTTAGTTTCCATTTTACCATCTTTGTTGCTGCAGCTGCTCTTAAGATCCCTGTACTAAATAAAAATCAAAAAAACTTACCCCTTACATTTCTATTAAAAATATTAAAACACTAAAAAATTCTAAGGTGTGAAAACCAAAATTACTTTTGCTTATGTAAAACAAAATTAAATGTTTTTTTTTTTATAAAGAAGTAACTTTCTAATGGCTAACCACTAAAAATTCTATAAAATATTTTAAAGCAGCAGTAAAACAGGAATACTAAATTTAATATATTTTAAAATAAAATATTTTATCAAAATAGTTCTTTGAAAAATAGTCTGTAGTCTTCGCATCAGTCTGCGTAACTTTCGCCATACAACTAGATGGCGCACTTTTTACCTACCACCTTTAACCTCTCGATGCTATGGCTGGTTGTTTTTAAATTTCTTGGGTGAGATGGCACCGCTGTCTATATTTATTAGTTCTGAACGACGGAAATAATATTTACAGTCAGTCAGGGCTTCATCAAGGCGTCTAGCGACCTGAAGTGGTTTGACAAGTCTTAACGAAGACGAAACACGTGTCACCGTCTTGTCGGGCCGGGTATTCCATTTTCTTTTGGAGACCTGCAATTTTAAACAACCAACCATAGTACAATTCTTACAGGGTATTTTTATTTATTAATTTTACAGTCATTGATGAGCCATATGCCCAAATAACTTTACCTTTATTAATGTATTATATATATCTAGGCTCAAGAACCATTCTTATAATATATATATATATATATATATATATATATATATATATATATATATATATATATATATATATATATATATATAAAGGGACTAGATTTTAAAACAGAAATACATTAAAAATGTTAAATTATAAATAAAACCTAGTAAAATTAACAGTTTAATCATAGATGTGGTGTCTTTTGACAGTACTCGTTTGCAAAACAAACCTTTTATTCTTCTTAATTATTACAAATTATTTCTGCTAAAAATTAATTAGTGTAGGTTTTTTTCTTTAAAACAATAAGGACTAAATGGAAAAACTTTAAATTTTTCCTCAAATTTTTTCCTTTAAGTCTCAAAATTACTAAGTAAAACTTTCACCCCTAATTTAAATACCCATTTAACGTATGACTAATGCTGTACCCTATACGCTACAGTAACAACGTGAACGGGAATGATGAGTAAATCTTGAATAGTTTGGCTTTATACGGGTCCTAGCAATAAATTACAGGGACCATTTTATAAAGAACATAATATTCTACAAGTTTTCTATTTACACTTTTTTCTATTACGAATCATAACATAATAATCATAACCAAATAAATTTTCTTACAATATAAACCAAAGAGAACTTCAGAAAGGCTCTTACGTTAAACATTTTATGGAGATAATGATAAGTTCGTCACTAACATAAAATATTTGATTGTTCTGTTTATTGTCTTCGTGCTTTCCAAATTAGAGTATGGCTTTATTATTTGGTACCGATATAACGAGGTTTACTCTTATGGTCTAAAAAAGATTCAGAGACGTTTTGCTAAATACCTCTGGTTTAAACAAAATAGTGTTTTTCCACCTATTGCTATACCGAATGTAGTCTTGTGAGGTAAATTTAACTTAGTACTCCTTTTTAAACGCAGAGAATATTTAGACTCGCACAAACCATTTTTTTTATTAGCCAGTTCCGGCAAACAAATCTACTTTTGTAAGAATTCACCAATTCATGTAATGTGTAAAAATTATTAAAAAGGTAATCATGTTATCGATATTTTTTCTTTAGTTTACAAGTAGTACCAAACTTTTATCTAAAGGTTAATAATAAAAAAAATACCAAGCTTATTTAATGTAAATTACTTAGGGTTATATGTTTTATTATTGTAATTTATTAGCTTAGGATATACCGAGTGCCCCTGAAATCACGTTCCGGCTACCATTTTTTTATTTCTTTATCGATACTGGCGAAATTTGGTAGGGTTGTTAGACTAACCAAAAGTAATTTTTAGGTGGATTTGATAGGTTTTACGACTTGGATAATTTTTTAATGGTAATACCAAATTTAAACTAAAATTATTTTACCATCGTAGGAAATACATAAACACAAACTAATGTTTTTATTTTTTAAACTTTTAACAAAACACAAGCAATTGTTTTTACACAATATTCCATTAGTTTCTGTTTTTATGGCAACTACGATAAATTGTGAAGTAGGTATTTAGTATCAAAAATATTATTCACTTACATAATTAACGTTGTTTAAATGAAAATAAAGTTAAGTGTCTTAGTCTTTTATATCGTTGGATTTGCTTTAAAATACTGCATTTGGACATATTATGAAAGTTATATGGTCCTATTTTGGTTTTTGAGCTAGGGTAAAAAAGTAAAAAAATGAAGTTTAGAGCCCTCCAGTAAACAAGTTTAAAAAGATAAAATCGATAACGTACTTTTTTCTGAAAGTAAGTAAAGTATAAGGAGTGATTTTAGAATGATCATAGCACTCTAGATGTAAAATAAAAAAATATTTTAAAAATAAAATTTGACCAAAATTTGTTTTAAAAATATTGTATTCTGACTAAAAATGATCTGAAGAATCCAAAAACACAAAATGTACAAAATATCCCATAGAAAAATCAAAAGTTCTAATCATTTTCGGTGAAACCGGAAGTCGTAAAAGCCTATCGTATACACCTAAAAATAACTTTTTGTTAGTCTAACCACCCTACCAAATTTCGTCACTATCGATACAGAATTTAAAAAATGGCAGCCTGAAAGTGATCTCGTTAGCACCCGGTATATTACTAACAACTGTATATTTGTATTCATTGTAATTTTTTTTATATATACATATTAAGTTTTTCTAACCTGTAATGGGTATTTCCTGTATGCGTAGCTGTATTAAATAAATAAATAGTCAAATAACAAAGTTGCAGGTTAAAAAAATCTTTATAAAAATCTATTTTTTTAAAAATCTAGTAGCCTACAAATTTTGTAGATAATACTAAAAGTGATTTAAACCTAGCCCTAAAAGCTATAATTTTGTCAGCATTTTATCATCTTTGTAGCTGCAGGTGTTTTTAAGATCCCTGTACTAAATAAATATCAAAAAAGACGTACCCCTTACGGTAACATTACATTTCTATAAGAAAACAATCAAAAACTAAAAATATTTAAGATTTAAAAATCAAAATAACTTTTAGTCACGTAAAACAAAATTAAATGTTTTTTTTATAAAGCAGTAAGTTTTCAATAGCTAAGCACTAAAAATTCTATAAAATATTTTAGAGCAACAGGAAAACAAGAATACGAAATTTAATCTATTTGAAAATAAAATATTTAATCAAAATAATCCTTGAACATTAGTCGGTAGTCTTCGAGAAGTATTAACATTAAAATTTTATAGTTTGACGAAGAAACTCAATAAATTACCATTCCGGTATTTGTAATTATATTTTTTTAATTTTAGAGAAAAGAATCAGTAAATATACTAGGTGTCTCAAAAATTTTAAATTAGTTTTTTATCTAATAAAACATTTTTAATCTAATGCTTGTATATAAAAAAAAGTAGAAAAAAATTAAACAAAAAAAAAAAGCAACCAAATTTTAAAACAGAAATAAATAAAAAAGATTAAGTTATAAATAAAACCTAAAAAAAAGCAGTTAAGTCTTAGAGATAGTGTCCTTCGACTTAAAAAAGTAAGAAAAAAATCCACCAAAATCGTAAATTTGTGTTTTTTGTAATAATAATTATTGTTTTAAAAAAAATGTAGGTCTTTCTTACTAGACTAAATAAAATACATTTAAATTTAACCCAAAATTATTTCCTTTAAATCTCGAAATAACTAAGTGAAACTTTCACCCCTCATTTAAATACCCATTCAACGTATGACTAATGCTGTACCCCATACGCTACAGTAACAACCTAGGTTAAGATAGTTGCACACTTGGAATATAAACGAGACCCATCTCGGATGACAATCAAATATTGCCCACCAGGGAATGACGAGTAAATCTTGAATAGTTTGGCCTTATACGGGTCCCGGCTTTAAATCACAGGAGCTTTCAAACGGGGACAAATTTTAAAATTCACGTAACTGATGCATATTTGAATTGATAAAGTGAAAAGTTGAGGATTTTAACAAGGGAAATAAATAATACATTTTTGTAATATTTTGTAAGAAATTTAATTTAATATATTGTGACTTTAAATATTGACGTTATGTTGGTTTAGAAGTAAAACAATATTTATGGTATCATAGACCATTGACAAATTAAAAAAACTTTTGAGTTCTAAAGTACTATTTAAATAATTTAGTGCAAGCTTTGTTGTTACACAAATTTGTTTTTCTGACAATAAGCTTTTTTTTAAATCTTTTTACTTATAAAAACAACATATTTATTATACATGCCTATTTTATTAAAGTTTTAAATTGTTCTAAAAATCATTTTATGACCGTGATTCTTCTCCGAAATTGATTTTTTTATACAGTGACCGCCAGAAATGTTATTCTTGATAAAAAAATCTCTGCATACAGTGGAACACACAAAACACCCAAATAAACCATGGCTTATACGATGTAGGTGCAAATTAACAAATATGACACAGAAGAAAACTACCTTTATTTTTGAATTTAGAGAAAAACGTTATTTAAAAAACTAGTTTAACATTTAAAGCTATGTCATGTTTTAAAAGCAATGTCTCCTATTATGACAGTTAAATATTAGCGTTATATTGGTATAAAAGTAAGACAATATTTATGGTATCATAGGCCATTGACAAATCAAAAGAACTTTTGAGTTCTACATAATTAAGTACGAACTGTGTTGTTACACAATTTTTTTCTCTGACAAAAGGCTTTTTTATTCAAATCTTTTCAAATATTAAAAAAAACAACTTATTTATTACATGTCTATTTTAGTAAAGTTTGAAACCGTTTTAAGAATCATATGACCGTGATTTTTCTCCGACTTAAGTTTCTTTTTATATATCATTGCTTTAATATTTGCAAATTTCACATTTTTAAAAATATTTATTTTTTAATCATTAAATACGGCGGCCTATTTTACATGAAAAACAGTCAGGTCTTATGTAACATAAAAATTTATACAAATTTAACATGGTTAGTTACCTAGTCAAAAGAACCAGTTTTTAAAGCCTTACTTATGTAAAAAATAAATGAAAAGGGTAACTGTTGTCTGCAATGCCTGAAAAATAGTCATTTATTCTTTAACCACTAACAAACCATGTTTTATAAGGTCTTACTTTATATTTAAAAGCATTCGCTTACTTATCCTTAGTTTTAAATTGTCAAACTTTTTTATTACCTTTCTTTTAAATTTCATATTATGACACTTAATCAGCGTTGAATTCAAGGGGTGTAGTTATTTTTAAATATTGTATTTATTACATACATTTTTTTTAAATTAGCATAAGGGTTTTTTTACAGCAAGAAATCAAAAGCTACTTGTATGTTTGCTGTTAAATGTAGAGGGAGCCACCTGCAGTCCTTTGGTTTTGTTCACTTAGTGTAGAGTTGGGTCGTATTCGAATACTCAGTATTTTGAATAGTATTCGAATACTTTTAAAAGTATTCTTTTAAAGTATTTTTTTGAGTATTCGAATACCAAAATTTTTATGAGTAGAATACTAAAAGGGAGCAAGAAGTAGGGAGTACTAAAAGAGGTGAGGACCTTTTTTTTTCTTTTTTGCTTCTCAAATTTTTTTTTGGTCTTTAAACTTTTAATCATAGGGCTTGTTTTTTCGTTAGTAGTATTCGAATACCGATTCCGGGTGTTCGTCAATACCGTATACGAATACTTTTTTTTCTTCCAAATATTCGGTATTCGAATAACGATTTTCAGTATTCAAGTCTGACTAAGTGACTACTTTTTGCGTCGGTATATTACGATTCTAGTAGATAATTTTTATTATTTCCTTTTTGCACAAAAAGGTATACATAACAAATATTGCTACAAGCACGCTGAGATGTTTTAGATTAAAAGTTTTATTTTATAAAAAAATTTCTACGCATTTCTTTACGCTTTATTTAGGCCACCAGGGTTTATCTTAAACGTCTGTATAAATTTTTAATACAATTTTGACACTTTAAACGAAGAAAAGGACTGCAGGGGAAAATATTTAATTACTGAATTTTGTGGAAAAATGTTTTATTATAAATATAATATTTACAAATAACTGAAATAAAATAAAAACTTTAAAATTTTGCATCTTGCAAACGATTAATTTGTCGATTAAGATAAATTGGGTTAGATCGTCGTATTTTGGGCCAAGGAATTTCTGGTAGCATTTTGTATAGACATTTAAGAGACCCTGTATAAAAGCATAAAGTAAGCGAAGGACCTTTTTTTACCTTCATTTTTTTAGGGTAGAGTACATTTTTCTGGTTACTTCAGGGTTTCCCCGGAAATATGAATCTCACCCCGGAAGAAAATGTCTAAATTTAACACTGCACTTAATTTATCAGTTACACTTAATAGACCAAGAGTCCGTAAGTGGCAGACGTTATTTTGTAAAAGCTGCCTTTGACTTTGACCAGTCAATCATCTGGCATCAGTTAGATAGCATTGAAAATGCCAAGTGTGATCTTGGCGAAACGTCTGCGAAGTTCCGCAAGGAATACAAACGACCAACGGATATACTCCCGGAATGATAACTCTACACATTCATCTATCCGTGAAACTCTACGAACCAACATATATATATATATATAACATACTATCATTATCTCTTTGTAGTTCTTTAAATATTTGCATTTTAATATTTGTTTCTGGGCGTACCCTGTATAAACACCTTTTTTAAAAATAAATATTTAAAATTGTTAATAAATGTAATAATTAAGATATTTTTAATGATTTATACTTACCTTAATATACTTTTAAAAGTATAATAAAAATTATCAAAAATTAATACTTGCATATAATCATCACTAAAGAGTTTCTTTTTTTATTAAAAATATATAATACTAAACCCCTTTTAAGTTTGGTATGACAACAAAATATAAATTAGTTTTATTATTTAAATATACTAAATTTAAAATATGTCAACAAGAACGCTATAAAACAAAAGAACATTACCTCTTTTAAAAAATAGGCTACCGACTAGAAGGCTTAAAAAACACAAACACTGATAATACACCCAATACCCTAATGGCACTATCCCCATATAATCAATTTTTAAAAACTGGAGAACAATTTTAAGGAATTTGGCCCTTTCACAAAACCACACATCTTTTACTGTGTTTATACTTTTAAAATTAAATTAAGGTTAGTATTTACTATAAAAACATATTTTAATTATTACATACATATTTTAGCTTATTTTATTTTCCACAATTTCGTTTTAACACTTATCAGCTGTTTTACTTTACTGTCATTTTCAAACCTTTTCCAAAACCGTAAATATCGTACAAATATAACCTCCAATCGGACTGAACTCAATTCAAATCGCTTGAAGAACAGGATTGACTTACGGCGTTCAATTAAATCCTTACTCAATCTGAAACGTGTATATCACAATTTTTTGTCGGATTAGGTTTTATCCGATCGGTTAAATCGGATTTAGTATAACGATGAACCCTTAGTCAATTGTAAGAATATTTTAAATTTTAACACCTATATTTAAACATTTTGCATTTACTTGCATAAATAAATGATCTAGTCGTCATCTATTTTTTTTTATATATTTTTATACCGTTAGAAATTAAAATAATAATAATAATAAAAGTAATAACACCAATAAATTAAAGGCTGCAATTTTTAATTTTTAACCATTGTATAGGGTGTTTCATTTTGATTCGAATTGGTAGTAGATCAGTAAGTAATAAAGATAAAATCCTGGTTTTTACAAAGTAAATAGGCTGTGAAACAAAAAAAAATTATTTAGAAACACACAACGGCACTACATTTTCACGAAGAATCTGCATAGAAATCCGTTTTTACCTTTTTATGGGTTATCAGTTAACTGAGACACAAGGGGTGTATAAATATTGGTATTTTTAATATTGCTTTGTACCTTAGCTAATAGCTTAGTTGTGTGGGTTATGACGGCTTTGTTTGTAACATATTCTGGTTCTACAAACAAGCCGCATAGAATCTTAAAAACAGTAAAGTGTTATATTTTAATGCCTTAGATAATCCCAAAATGAAATACTCTGTAAACACAACTTCTATATGTTCACATTTGTATACACACAAATTTAAGTTCTAAAGCTACCATTCATATTTAACTTGTTTTACGATGTGAAACACTGCATATCGTAGCATGTCAAAGCATGTATAATTTTTAAACAAAAGCGTGATGTCAAAACGCAGGATGTACCTTCAAACGGAACAAGTCTACTCTACAATTTACATGTGCGATGTATATCTGACTGGGTGTAATGATAAATCTGATGTAAAAGTCAGTATTACCCTGCAGATTTCAATAGGCAGCAGGTGTTTATTATTTATACTCATTATTTTTGAGCTGCAACAAAAAGGTAAAGTATATAAATGGGCTATTGCATTTAAATCGTATTTTATTATTTTTTTTTGTATAACCAATATATAAAGAAAATTTTAAGCGTTAAATTTAAAAAACTGTAAAAAATGTTTTTTATTTAGAAGGCACATGTTTTTATTTATTTATTTATTTTTTAAACCACATATACAACAGGCGCACTTGTCTCTGCTCCGGTTGTATCGGCAGCATCAAACACCGGAATTAAGCAGTAAAGTGCGGGCCCATAACTTGGATGGGTGACCGGGCCGTTGTGGTTTCGGGCAACGGCACGCGGTATTCTGCTTGGAACGAACAGACCAAGCAGCAACCATTCAAGTTATGGAATAAATGGTGTGTGAATGAGAAGGAGTAGGAGTCAAGGTACAATAAGCCTTCAGGCTGCAGTGCACCACCTAGGGGGCGGTCGTCGGACCTGAGTGGAAAAAAAAACATATTCAACATATATTTAAATATAATATTAAAATACGTTTAAAAATATAATATTTTGGATTAGGATTAATAGGTTTTTCTTTTCAGTTAAACCTAACAAAAAAAAATGCTGATATTTATAATTTTATAATATCTCCTAATACATTAACTTAATATAAATATACACAGGGTAAGGTTTTTTAAAGTTAAGTTTTAATCCAAAGACCGCTGCAAAAAACTTGTAGTTTTTAAATGTTATTTTCTTTTTTTTTTTTTGGAAAACCATGACTTTCTACATTAATATTTTTTATTATTTTTATTGTTTTACCATGAAACTCAGGCTATACTTAAAATAGAAATAAATGGGAGTCGTAGATAATTATATTGGCAATAAAAAGTGTGAACATATTAAAGTTTTGTGTACAGGGTGTTCCAGTTTGGTTAAAACTGTGATAAATCTTCAGTAATATTGAAGATAAAACCTTAAAGTTTTCTTTAATCCAAGCTACTTTTGTAAAATATAAAACGTTAGGTTTGTTAAAACAACAGGGTTTTATCATTATTAATAACTGAAATACCTATACTTTGAATAAAAAAGAAACCTCCTGTTTTTTTGCATGCTACAGATAATTTTTTGTCGAAATATTTTTAAAACAAATTTTAGTAGCATTTTATTTTTAAATATAATTTTAAATTTTTATTTAGAGTGCTATCATCATTTTAAAATTTCTTCCTAATATTTATTTACCTTTTGAAAAATACAAAATTGATTTAATGTTTTTAAACTTTTTTAATAATATCTCTATATTTTATATTTTTTATAAATGTTGTTGAAATTAAAAAGGTACAAATTAAATACGTTACTTTGTATACTATAATATAAACTTAAATGTTTTTAAACATAAACTTAAACAAAAGAATAATTTGTTATTAAAACATTTTTAAAAACTTTTTACCGTTGCTGGCATTGTCTATATTCCACCTTTTAAAGCAAAATTTGCTGTGTGCATAAGAGCAAAGACAGTTATAGTTTCAAACTATAATTGTCTTTGATAAGAGATAAAATATATATTTTTTTTGAGGTGGTAGGCAATGTTAAGGTTTTGATATTTTTATTTTCTTGGACTTCCATTATCTTTTATTTTAACTGATACACGACCTTTTGGATGGTGTCTTTATCCAACCGTCTTTAGGTGGTAACTAGTTTTAGGTATCACTTGAACACGGTTAGAGATAGACACCATCTTACTTCGAGAAGGGAATAAAACAATATAAAATTTAATTTATTGATTTTATGAATACCGTGTACAAACCACAATGGCTAGTGATCCCAGATTACAATCTACCCCTGTTGTATTATGGGATTATATTATTACGCAACCCTTGCGGACAGTAGGTAATTGACTGCGCTTGTGACGCGGTCACCCTTTTTGCCTTTGTATATAATAAGTCACATTTAACATAATTTCATAATGTATACATATTAAAGAACTAAGGGGTATAGAAATAAAATGCCAGAAAACAATACCTTGTTATTTAAAAATTTAACACAAATACTAATGCTTACGGTTTTTAGTACATTAGACCCGAAGAATAACCTTAAATACGACACACACTATCTTTTGTTGTTCTGCTAGTTAACTTTAATTAAGAAAATTTACAAAAGTCTTATTATACAACTAAGTAAACTAATAAACATTAACAAAAATAAAGATCTTTTAAGGCAAAAAAACTTAAAAATATGCTTAATAAAGAAATAATTAAAAATAATTTTAAAATGTTTTTACCTTTAAAAAATAAAAATAAAATAACCAAAAGAGTCTAAAATTAAAGTACCAGGTGTCAAGTTATAAAACCTTTATGTTTTTTTTTTATTTATTATCTTAAAAAATAAAGAAACATATCAGTTTGTTGAGCTGATTTCCTAGTTTCTTAATCAGTATTCAGATTTTTATTTTCTCTGATGATATACGGAGTACGAAGGAAAGTATGATTTTTAAAATATACGGTGTGTTGTATTGTATCAGTAACAAAAAAGCTTTAAAAATACATCATTTAATTATTCTATCTTTATTGCTTTCGGAAAAATGGCCATCTAAATCTAAAGAAAAATAAATACCTGTTAGATATATTAGTCCTGCAGCGGGATTTAGTGCTCTATAGAATTCTACACCTCGCTTTCTATCGTAGATTTTTACTCGAAAAGTCGATAATTGCACTTTTTGTACTCTATGTCCCAATAGACTAAGTTTGGAAATGTTCGTAAAATGTCTATATGTGTACTAATACTTTTCTGTCTAACTGTGCAAGATGGAAAATGACACACATACAGCTATTGCGAGTTAGATTTACGGTATATCATTATTGAGCAATTGAGTTTTTAATTATTGTTTTTAACACGGGTTAGGTTTTATTTAAATTTTATTTAATTTTATTCTCTTTTACTCGTTAAGTCAATTTTGGACTATGGCATTAGCAGTTATTGTGTCTACTGGATACTCCCTCCTTTTATAAAATTAAATTTTTCTGAAAATTAACTTAACCTTTTTTTCAAATAAATAACTATTAATGTTCCCTACTGTAAATAATTTAAATTAATAATTCAATACCGAATAAGCTTTATAAAATTGTGAATCTCTTGCAAAAATCAAGATCACATTGGTTGAACACTAGATACTTGGCTAGAACTAAAATTATTTTTTTCAATCATTGTAAAAGACAATAAAATTTTTGCATTCTAATAACACAAAAACAACCAAATAAATATATAAATTTTAGCAAACTAACGAGCACCAAAATTTATTTTAGGGTTATGTACGACTTTTTTAAAATGTTGGTAGAATTCGACATGCTTGGGAGACCTCGCTTATAGGCGACCAATTTGATCGACTTAAAGCGTGTTTTCTTAAACACAAAGTGCGAGTAAAGTAGAATAAGGTCGATTTTTAGAATACTACAGTACACGGAGTCCCGCTACTGTTTCACATGAGACGTACGAACGTAATATATCATAACGCGTACTGCGCCTGCATGTGAAAGGTTACATTACTTTTAATGGAACAGGCGTAGGGCGTAGGGCGTTCATACGTCCTATGTGAAAGAGAACTTACGGGGATTTTTTTGCCATATTTCTAAAACTATTAAAGATAGACATATTAAATATAGTATTTTTGTAACGCCTTCCCATTTTTAAAACATGCACATTTTTTTTGTGTCGTCTACAGAATAAACCTAACAGAATTGTCTTCTTGTTTATTTTATACTTAAAGAAATAAAACAGTGTTTGGTGTAAATTTATTACGTTTCTAATGGGAATTATAAAATATTTTTAGATTTGAATGTATACAAAACTAATTAGGGTAGATATATCAAATTCGAAATTTTTTTAAGTTGTTTTAAAAGATCTTTTTAATGGTTACTCAATATATGTATACAAAAATTATATATATATATATATATATATATATATATATATATATATATATATATATATATATATATATATATATATTTTTGTCGTCCTTTTTATATCATAGGAGATAGTAAAAAATTCAATTACTAATACAAAAACTACCGAATTACCTATATGAACATATTTTTGTTTTATTTGGCGCGATCAAAATAAAAAAGTTAACGGGGTAAAATTATAACTTGACACCCGTTTTTTCTTTAATTTAGGCCCAGTAACTAAGGTATTTACCAATTTTTTATAAACTAGAATGCACTATGTAAGATATAGTTGTAGCTATAAAATTTCCAGTTTTTTAAACTTATATACGCATAAGTAATTGTTTTTTGTTAATGTATAGGATAGAAGCCTAGTAGCCAATTTTAATATTGCTGTTAATTAAAAAGATATTACTGTAACTTTTTAATAGAAGTAGTATAATGTTTAAACATGAATATGTCTAAAAAATAATTACTAATGAGTTTAATACACTGTACCCTGAGAACGAAAAATTTGCGGACTAATCAATGTTTCTGACTATTCTTTACATTTTTTTATAAAGAGTCTGCTCTTAAATTTTCTTGACAACATTCTGTAACATCCTGTTAATCTATCATTTAAGTTATTTTGCATATTGAAACCATACATTTTAATTATATTGGGTAACAGTAACAAATTTTGAAAAAATTACAATAATAAAAACCACGGACAACACAATAATCTTTTGCCATAAGGATAGGCGTATATCATTTTTTTACCTTGAATTTATACATAAGTAGGTATTTTTTTTCTATTTTGCACGCCTATGAAGTCACTCTTTATAGTTCGGCCCTAAAGAAAGACAAAAAATCGGAGCTCGAATAAAGGACCACATCATTTTGCTCCCCTGCGGGCAATATTAGGCCGCTATATCACACTCAGCAGGCCTTTTTAAATTTTTCCTTAATGTTTCAAGTTTAACGAAGTGAGTTTGCCGCAAGCTCTTTATAACTTTTTGCGTTATATTTTTTATTATATAGATATTGTGTTAAAAGCTTTTAAATTAACGGGAGTAATGCATCAAGTTACAGTCTTTAAAAACTTACTAAACAACAGTGTTCTTTACTTCTTAAAAAGTTTTCAAATTGAATCATTTATCTGGGTTACTAAGGCTTTTATTTGTTTAAAAGTTTGATATAACATTAAATTTAATAGTTTGTCTTAAAGTATTGCAAATATACCAATTTTAAGCTGAAATGTATAACAGCGGTTAAGAAAAAAATTATTTTAATAAAAACAACACAACATTTTAGTGTAAAGTTGTACTAAAATAAATAAAAATTGAGATAATATAATTTTTGTCCCAATTTAAAATTTACAATAAGCATTAAAAAATGCTTCCTGTAAAAAAAATAAGAAATTATTTTTAACTTAAGAAGAATGACGTCGCCAAAGAGTTGTTAAGCAAATTTTAACTTATTTTTTACTTTTTTTAAGCAAAAAATATATTTTTTCTACACAAAGATTTTGTAGAGATTGGTGGTCCCAATGTTACGACAAAGGTATAGAGGAAGCTTAAAAACTTTTAAAATATGTTTTTAATCTAATTTGGGCCTTACAAGCTGAGCTTTTAGCCATCTTTAAAAATATGTATTTTTACTTAAAAGTAAACCAACCTTTATTTTCTATTTACTAGTAAAAACCTTTTTAATTCTTTAATTTAAAGTACCGAAAATTTTTATAAAAAAAATTGTTGCTAAGTTTAAGTTTTTATAAACTCTTTTAAGGGATGATATTTATATATAGGCACTTTTAATAACTATTTTTTGATAGGAGGGGTCCATTGGACGTGATCTGACTCTTTAAAAAGTATGTATAATTAATATTGCACAATCTAGTGATATATGCCTTGCCTTTAGATATAAGTGTGTAATTTTTGATTTTTAATATTTAAACTAAAAATGACTAGGAATATTTTTTACTTCTTATATTCTAATTTTTAGTTAAAATAGTAACAAAAAAAATATATATATATTTATATATATATATATATATATATATATATATATATATATATATATATATATATATATATATATATATATATATATATATATATATATATAACCAGAGTAGTGGGGATGCAGTCTTTTTTATTATTGAAAAAGGAATGGTGGCCCAAATTTAGTAATAAAACCCTTTTCTGTTTTGTCAAGCTTTCGAGAGTTTATTATTTTCTCCCTTCTTCAGGACTAACTAAAAATAAAGTTTTTACAATTAGAAAACTAACCTAAAAACTTAAATAAATTTGAACTCACCAAAGTGGGTTACTGTATAAAAACAAGCAAAATCCATGCGGATCATCAAGATTTATCTCCATTTTTATTTTATAACAACTACATATTTAAGGAAAACACAAGATTTTACTTTGAAAATCCACGCGTAACACGCGGTGGGAAATTTTGACAGGAAATTTTGACTGTCTGAATCGATCAGCGATATACGTAACTAGAAAACTTCATTTGAGAAAAGGATGCAAGATTAATAAAGTGTGAAAGAAAGAGACATATCTTGTTTAACAGTACAGCGCAGGATCTGTGTATTAACTTAGCACAACTGTTCGTTGGATCTTGTGCATTACGCACATTAATAAATAATATATAATTTTCATTTTTAATTTATCACTGTGTTATTGAGATTCTTAGAAAGTGATTATTCGTCAGGAGCTGGACAGTCCATTAGGCTAAGATATTTTTCTTTTTCTAAACGTAATAAATAACTGTAAATAGGACTGAGATCTGAGATGTCACTTTTTTATTAAGAACGTTGGATTCTCGGTTAATATGGACCATTTCTAGGAATAGCCTTTTGTAATATGAATTGACGTTTTCCAAGATCTCAGCATGCTCCCAGTCTAACTGATGGCCAGCATCCAAAACATGCTCTGCCACGGCACATGAATGAACTCCCCGCCTACAGTCACTTTTATGGGAGGTAATGCGGCCTTTTAGGTTTCTCGATGTCTGTCCAACATATGACTTGTTACAATTTTTACAAGGTATTTTATATACAATGCCAAATCTTTCATTATCTTTTAGGGGAGATTTAGTCTTAGAATAAATCTGAGAAACAGTCTTAAGTTGCCTTTTCGCTATTTTCACATCTAAATGTTTAAAAATGTTAGTTAATTTATCAGTTAAAGTTTCAATATATGGTAAAGAAAAATACAGTTGTGTATCTGAATTGTGAATGTTTAAATTTCTATTATTAGTACTATTTGAGTTACTGATATATCGTCGCGACTACTCTCCTCTATATATATATATATATATATATATATATATATATATATATATATATATATATATATATATATATATATATATATATATATATGTATCTCTATATATTTATATATATATATATAATTTATATATATATATATATATATATATATATATATATATATATATATATATAAATATATATGAAAATAACTAAGGAGTTGCCAGGAAGACGATTCTCGGATGCTTAAGTGCATAATCCAATTTTTAAGGTCGTTATTCATTGTTTAAATTTATACTTAAATGCAACAATTGTGTGCTTTCTTTAGGTGCAAAAGCAGACATTTGCTTCTAAACCAATTCAGGTGCAAATTTGAGGAGCAGCCATGCAGTCGAGTTTGAGGAAAAAAAATTAAGTTTATTAAGTAATTGTAATAACGGTATTTTAAAACAGATTATTTAAATTGTAATGTAAATAATAAACCCAAATCCGACCTCCCTTGGAATATTGTTCTCATATCTGGGGCATGGCGTCCCCCACAACCCTAAGCATTCTTGATTCCATTCAAAAAGAGGTATTCGTCTCATTAATGATCCTTCACTTACAGAAAGGCTTCCCTCTCTTGCCCATCGTCGAGCTGAAGGGGATTTATCGCTTTTTTATAGGTACTTCCCATGGCTTCTGCTCTGAAAAATTGTCCAGTATAGTTCGTCCACTCACGGTTCCCAACAAAGAAACTCATGGTGCCGCGCGTATGCATCCCTTTACAGTCCAATTGGACAGGCCCCGAAGTTCCCACTTTGTTCGTTCTTTTATCCCTAGAGTTTTTAGAATGTGGAACCTGCTGCCCGCGGAAGTCTTTCCTTCCCCCAAATATTCAAGTATTTAAGTCCCGTGTCAACAAACTTCCTCTTACCTCGCTTTAGACACCCACGGTACGTTAGTGTTTAGGCTTTTAGCTTTCGTGGTTTGTCCAAAGATTTAAAAAAAAAAAAAACAAAAAACTTAAGTTTCTTGTAAATAATTCAAGAATAAAAACATAATTGAGCCGATTCTGGCTAGTAAGGGCCGAAAAAAGTGGTAAACAGGCAAAAATGAAAAGAGAAAAAAGTCAAGAAAAAGGTATACTTGTTTTAAAAAGTTTTTTTGTGTTTGTACTTTCGGCAGCGGCTTCCTTAATTTTTCACATGCACTAATAAAACAAATACTCGAAACAAATAAGGCCAAAGAACACCCTGTATATAATGAAAAAGAGAGTATTATGACTTTATCTGATACAAAAGTTAATAAATTAAAAGTTTGGGTTTATTTCTTTACATATTAAAACTATTAGGATTGACATTTTGTTTTATTGAAACAACCAGTCTATAGTATTTTATTCAAATGTTCAAATGCAAAAACACATCGCAGTTTATTTAGATGCAAAAGCAGACATTTGCATGTCTTAGGTCCAAAGCAAGACATCTTCAATTTCTCAGCCCAAATATTTTTTTAACAACAAGTCAAATATTTTTAAGCCTTGCGGTACCCATCAGTATTAAAATAATAAATATTTTGGTTAAAACGCCATGCCTTTTTACTTAAAACAACTTATTTGTCAAATGTCTGGTGTTGCATTTGCACGCTTCATATTCGTTGGACATTCCGCTCACTTACTTGCACTTGTAAATTATACATACTTTACTTTTGTGTTACATTCTGGTCAATGACCTGTATTACCACTTTGGATTTTTTATTTAAAATCAATTGAAACTTTCTTTTAAAGTTTTTAAAAATATTTTCGTTTTCTGTCTAGTCTGCATAATATTATAAGGTAAAAAAACATTTTAATTTTCAGGGCTTAAATGAAACCAACGAAATAAAATTCCTTCAGAAAAAGTGTCAAATGTTATTGTAAAGTGACCCTGGTGGTTAAATATCTAAAAAAACATATACAATTTAGAAAAACATAGGAAAGAAAAAAGTTAAAACCAATAACATTTACAAATAATCTTAACAGTTTTAAGCATTACCTTTTTACTAAGAATATGTTATCTTATAGGAACTATACAAAAAACACCATTAAAATTTAAAATTTTTGACCACTCCAAGTATGTCTGCAGTGTACAATAAATTATTCTGCTTCTATTATTATACCCACTTTATTATCATCGGCCCCATAATTATTCGCATTACTTAATAAAAAGTATATGTACAAAGCAGGCAAAACGATACGACTGGTGCAAATTTATCACAACCACTAATCCTGGTGCCATTTGCGGCCAAACGTCCACTGTGTGCGGCTTTTCCTTTCTCTGACCGAGGTGGATTATTCTATTTTAGCATAATGAAAATAGATTACTTTGAGTGTGTAATTTTTTAATTTATTTATTTTTTTAGTTTAGCTGGTAAATATAAGGGCAATTCTACTGTTAGAAAGTTCTTTTGCCCACTAAAAACAGAAAAAATAAAAATTAAAAGAACATTTTATATTCAAAGCTTTTTGCTTAAACGTTTTAGACCAATGCCTGTTTTGTTATACAATAAGATCCGAAGTCCTAAAGTTATGAAACTTAAAACAATAATATTGGCAATTTAAATTAAGGAGCAGCACTGATGCAATTGGGTTAATCAGCTGATAAAAATGATATCTAGATCAAAAGTGTCGAAAATATTTACCATATTTACAGAAATATACGATTTTCGGTTTGTGCCTCGGTTAGAAGCAAAAGCACATTTGAAAACAAGGCATTAAATTTCAAACAAAATATAAGCCATCATAGTTTAAAAACCTAAATAAAACAAAGAGTATTTACCAGCTAACATTCCGCGTAATTTTATATAAAGTGACAAAACGTAAGTTCTTGAATATCTACATTTTAACTGCAGGCATAAAAAATCCGACTTTGTACCTTTTGCTTTATGGCAGAATTGTTTACGGAATCTATTATGACAACCACCAAAACACACAGCACAAATTGTAGACTTTTTTTTGTATTTTTATCGCATTTATTCAGTAAATTATAAAAAATATTTAAAAAACACTATTTTAACTGCCACAAAAAACAAGAAAAACTTGACTAAAAATTGTCATGGACTCTTATAGTAGTTTAAAATTATTTCGAAGAGGGCTTTTTACAACGTTGCAAGCTTAGTTTTAATTTTTAATATGATCAGGGTAGGCATTTTTAACCTATTAATGACAGCTCTAAATGCCAAGGTAACAGCTTGGCCCATTTTTAAAAGGAAAGGGAGTTTTGTGGGACATCCTTTTAAAGCTCCTGACCAGTACTTCATAACTACAGAATATAAAGTTAATACCTTTACATAATACAAAATGGTGGTACTTTAATAATTACCCAAATCCCATATTTAGATGGCCATATTTCCGATACTAATAAAGTAAGACATATAAAGTGGATATTTTCTTAAAGCTCTCTTAATGGTCATATAATATACAGGGCGTTTTATTTTTAAAAAAGCTTTTTTGTCCCATCCTGCATATAATTACTAAAATCACCATTAATGATTCTTTGAGTTTAAGAAAATACTTATAGGTTTTAAAAATATTGCCATATAAATATGGTATTCGATTCATTATTAAAGTACCGCAATTTTTTAGTATGTGAAGCTACTTACTTTATATTTTGTGGTTATAAAGTAATCGTTTAAACCTTTAAAATGAGGTATACTCGACCTACTTTTAAATTTAGAAAATATTTAAAAATGACGCCCAGCTGTCACCTTATCATTTAGTGCTTGCCATGAATATGTCAAAAAATACGGACCTTGGTCATAAATTTCCTTTTTGAGTTTCAGGAAAATATACCAAAGGGTTTAAAAGTTATAAGGGGCGATGGACCTTAGGACTTCACTGTGTATTATACTGTCATTTACAGTTTTTTTTAATAATTTAAAATGTGTTTAGTATCAGAGCCAATGGGTTCCTAAAAAATAAACAACGGCTTTATATTTTGTTATGACTTTATTTATATAATTTTCGAACATATTATTTTGGTAACTTGCAATAAGGAAATATTTAGCAATATTAAATTTAACAATATCTTTAAATCAATAAAAAATATCACTATGTTTTAATATTCATTTTAATACTGCCTCGTTACTTTTTTAAGCTTAACAACAATTTTGTTTTAAATAAATATTTTTCAGTCTAAAAAACTATATATATTTACACCAAAAATTTTAAAATAAAAAATGAAAAAATACATTTATTTCAATATTTTTGTCGCTATTAAACTATATATTAAATACTTCTAATAGGGTGTCCAAGCAACTTTTATTAATACTTTAATGCCAGTTTACTATCAAATTCCTAAAGAAGGCCATGGGACTTTTTTAATGGTCTTTAATAGATCTTTTGAATAGTGATATAATATACAGGATGTTTCATTAAAAAAATATATATTTTTTTTGCAATAAATCGAAAACCAGATGTTTAATTGTTTTTTTTTTGTTGGCAGCACGTTAATCAGCGGAAAAAATGCTACTAATTTGCTAATTTAACCGACTTCAATAATAAAGAAGTTAGCAATAGTGCCGACTTAAAAATTATCACCTTGTATAAATACGGTTTATAAACACCCGGTTCAATTTTCTTTAGTAAATGTATATTAAATAAACTTACATTTCGTAATTTTACTTTTGCTAGAAAATTTATAATTTTCCTAATATTTTAACAAAAATTACTGCAATTTTATGTTATATTTTAGTTCTACACTACTCACACTAATCTAATTGTAATAACATATAACAACATATTATTTATTTTTAAGATGGCGGCCACAGATCATTTATTTGTGAATCTCTTGATTCGGATATCGATGTCGTGAATAAAAATGATCTATGGACGCCACTTGAAAATAAACAATATATCATATTGTGATATGTCATTAAAACGAGATTGTCGTGTAAAATTTAGAAAAAAATAAATTAGATGTTTCATTTAAAATTTTTGAATTTTCTCCTACTTATTACATTAAAAACGTAAATTACGAAATGTTAGTAATTTATTTAAAAAAATAGAATACCTATATGACTATCTGTAAATGTAAAGTAATTAAAATTTTTCACCTCCATCGTCAACTGTTTAAAAAAAAACATAATTTTGGAATCCTTATCTTCTTTTTGTTGCCCAAAGTCATGTCTAAGTAAGTTAACGGTGGCAGCTTAGTTTTTGTAATTTTTATTATCTGTCACCACTGAGGTTTTGTGTTGCCAAGAAATTTTGTTCTAATTGGTGATTGCGTTTAATGCGTTTAGAGCGTTATTTACGAAGAAAAACAGACACTGACCATAAAAACGGTGAACATTATGCATTCAACTTCGTACGACTGTTCGTAGTTTGGTCACAAAACGTCAATCTATAAATTAAACTTTACTTTTGCCCTAAATACCACGATAACTCAAGACAAATAAAATAAATTCTCGGTTATTGTTGAGGGGATTAAATCAAGCCCATTTTTTTTTTTTAGTTAATGCTGACAGCCGGGAATGAAAGTGGTGAAAATTTTAGCAAGGTTAAAAAGTAAGGTTATAAGATCCTAATAATTTTTTGTGGTGCAACGGAGTGACGCACGAGTAAGTAGTCTTAAATTTAAAAAAATATATTAGTCACTAGGAAAAAAGCCTAATAGATTCTACAGGTTCTCTAAAGATCAGATATTAAAACTAAGTGGGTTAAAATAAAAAAAAATTTAGATTAGGACACAAAATACCTATAAATTTTTTGAATTTAAGGCTTGATTAGAGACACACAATTTTACTAACAAAATTATTTGCTTTACCATTATAGACTACTGCAATATCGTATTTTTTCCAGAATTCTTAAAAGATTTTGTTAAACTCATTTGATAGTTAATACATATATTTTTATTAAAGTAGAAATAATATTTGTTAAAATTTTGTTTAGCACAGACCAAACTTTTAATATTTTAGCGCAGAGAGTAGATTGGCCCATAAATGATTTTTTTAATTTTGTTTTACTTTTTGCATGCCTAAGCTAACATAATATAATGCAAGTTTACCTTCATTCTTTTTAAACACAGGGCAGTAATAGGCTTAAATAATGATCGGTTTAAAAATTTGTCTAAAGTACACCGGCAAACCAAGATTTAGGTTAACAACGGACTTTGCCGGTAACATATGGATCAAAAATGTTCTAAAAGAACTCATTACTTAATCTTGTAGGATATACGTGTCTACTTAAGTTCACACCATATGGAAATCTTTTTTATTATTCATTTTACAAAAAAGTTATTCTTTATAAAAAGTATTAGTTTTTTGCTGTGGTGTACAAGATATGTCAAAAAATATGAATTTTGCTTAGAGGAAAGCACCTTTATTTCTCATATTATCGAAAATTTTTAAAAAGAAAATATTATATATATTATTATATATATATATATATATATATATATATATATATATATATATATATATATATATATATATATATATATATATATATATATATATATATATATATATATATATATATATATATATATATATATATATATATATATATATATATAATATGGTGTCTGACTATATTTTTGATCTATTTAAACCGCAAATAACATTAGAACCAAATGAAGTTATTAAGATGCGGTTTTCGCAGAAAGCCCTAGATTTTTTTTTATATCATTGTCTTACCATTTAAATGTGACATTTAGTTAATACAAAAACAAAATGACCGTTTTACCGATATAGGACATTGTTGTTGTTTTGATTAGAACACCATTTTTATTTTTTCACAATCTTGAAATGTAATCTTTTCCCTTTAAAAATGGAAATAAGCTATGGTTATTTCAATAAATATTGAATAAATCGATTTAAAAAAAAATACCGATTGGCAATTTAAAGTGTTATTTGACAATGAAAATTTTATTATTAATAAAGTTATTAATTAATATGGAAACATTGTTCATTTTGTTTTTGTGTTACCGGAATAACAAAACGAAAAAAGATAATATAATAAATTTTTTTTTTAAATCTTAGACTACAAAAACCGCATCTTAATTACTTTATTTGTTTTAAAGCTATTGACAATCAAAATGGGTAAAAAAATAAATGAAAAAGTAAGCCAAATTTAATTTTGCAAAATATATATATATATATATATATAGTTTATTTAATTTAAATTTGTAGGTCAAGTGGTATACGGATGGAGTATTTACTAAAAACTTGGATTTAAGCCAACAACAACGAAGAATTTTATTAATAGTAAAGCTTGGCATTTTCTAATACTTCTAAAAATCAGTTTGGATGCTACAAATTTATTTTTGTTAAACAGTACTTGTAATTTAATCTTTTATTTAAACAAAATTTAGTTTTAAAATGGTGGTGTCTGATTGACGTTTTTCATAATAAGAAAATATTTAATTGACAAATACTTTCAGAATATACACTAGTCAGAGAATATAATACATACAGCAGTCTATTTTTTATACAACGCGTTCCTACAAAGTTACTTTCCGGTTGATATTTTTGTATTCCTTTATTGATATAACTAAACTTGTTGGTAAACTAATAAAAAAATATTTTTATCCAATCGGGTGAAAATCTACGTATTTTAGTTACGTTTTATTACCCCTAAAATTTAATATTTCCGTAGGTAGCATCGCTAACTAATGTAGGTACTTTTTTGGCCATGGCCAGAAATATTTTTATCGGACGCTCAACTTTCCCATGCTCTCAATATTTGTTAATGATGTTTGTCGAAACAACACATGACAATGTGATACCACAGTTACGCAGTATACCAATATTAAATAATTATAATGCTTATATTTATTTAACAAAAAAATCTTTTTTGCATTAAACATTCAGATTTAATTACTTTCAGTTTTACGAAAAATAAGCTAAAAATTTAATTTTTAAATTATTGAAAACCCTGTGTAAATTTTGGTTAACTTATATTCTTTTGGCCAGTTTATTTTCAAATACACTATTTGTAAATTAGGTTCCGGTGAGACCGGACGTTGAAAAAACTTGTAATATATGCACAAAAATATTTTTAAATTGCAAGACTCACCCTACCAAGTTTACCTAATATCGGTAAAGAAATTTTAAAAAAATGTCAGTCGGGGAGTTTAAACTCGCAACTGAGTTTTTAGAAAAAATAAAAATAAAATTAATATTTTTGGTAATTTACTTTATTAATGGAAACTTATTTGTAGAAAAAACTTAAATTACTTAGTTTTTAATTATAATCACCTTTTTAAAATATAAAAATAAAATATAATAATTATAGTTTAAAAACTTAAATACACGCTTTTAAAGTACATCGAACTAAGAAGTCAAAAAATAATTTTAAAAATAATCTTTAAACAAGAATAAACATAAAATATTAGTATTATTGTAAAAAGCGTCAACACGAAAAATATGGCACAAGGCGCCCACGCTTTTTACAATAACACTTCTATTTTTCGTCTATTGTTGTTTTAAGATTTTTTAAAACTTTTTAGTTCGATGTACTTAAAGCGTGTTTTTTAGTTTTTTAAACTATAATTATTTTTTATTTTTTAGTTTATTATGTTATGAAAATTTTGCTTTTTGTAACACCTATTGTCAAACAATAAAAACAGTCATGAGACTTTCAAATTCGGTTACAGTGACCTATATCCTAAAAGCGCGTTTAAAATCCAAAATTACGCTTGTAGTGACACCTAGTGTCAAACATAAATAATCGAAAGTTACATAAATAGAAATGAAGCTAATAAAGGCGTGATAAAAATAGTCATTTTTTTTTAACCTAAGTGCAGAAAAAAAGGGTTAGTTATTATCTAAGATTTATTATTGAATAAAAGGGTTATTATTATTATGGCCTAACATCATACAGTCATTAATTACAAACTAAATCCTACCTCACCAAAAACAGATTTGCTATTATTACAATTACACAATGGAAATAAATGTATAGTGCAGGCAAAACGATACCACCATTGCAAATTCATCAAAACCACTAATCTTTGTGCCACTTGCGGCTTTGCGTCCAAATGTGTGCGGCTTTTTAGTTCTCTGGAAGAGTTGAATTACACCATTTATACATAATGAAAATGGATTGTCTAACTTACCAGATATAAACAAAGGTTTGTTGTTTCTTTTTAAAAAAATACATATTTATCCTATTTATTTGTTGTAAAATGTAACGCCATTAAGTATAGTTATAAAAAAATTAAGAAGGCACGTAATATTTTCTTTATAATAAAAGCTTTTTATTTTGATGTTTTTTTTTAACAAGCACATTTTGTATTCTTATTATGCCATGTTTTAGTAAATTTTGTGTTACATACTGACAACGGTTAAAAATTTAGGCTAGAAATAAATAACTGACACATCCTTTTAATTATAATAATTAAGTTAGTTTTTAAATATGATAAATCAAAATTATAGTTTTTAGATCTCTTAAACTTTTTAGTTTACAATATAAAATGTTACAATATGAACTTTTAGTATCCAAATTTGAGATATATTTAGTTAATTATTTATTTTTAAATATATAAGTAATACATTTTAAGAAGGCAAATTTTTATGTGTATATTGACTCTACATACTTTAAATTTTTGTAAATATATTTTAAAGAGCATTTTTCCAAAGATATTATTATTCTGTAATATTTTTATTATTGCAAAATCATTAATTTTAGTAAACACATATTATTTACTTATTTATTACAGCTTATATTACACCCGAATATTTTTTTAATACAGGATGTCCGACTATATGTTAACCCATTTTAACCGAAAATAACTTTAGAAGAAATAAAGTTATCAATATGCGATTTTTGCAAAAAGTCTACTACGGCAACAAAGCATTATGGTAGAAGAGCCCAAGAGGAGATTTCTGGAGCTACTAAAGCGCGTCAGAAAAATATACCGGAAAATACCTTGTACCCGATTAAATACCTCCACCAAATATGAGCCCCGTATACAGGGACAAAAATATATCCCACATAAATTGTCGTGTGCGTCAGATTAAAATGGTGTAAGTTAATTACATGCTAAAGAGTGTATATTTCACTAATCTGACAATTTAAGAGTGACGTAAAGAAACCGGAGGGCTACCAAGTTGTAAAAAACGTTATTTTGACATGCTCAAGCGTGGTACTTTTTTTTTATTTTAAAGAAAAGAATTTAAATATGACAAAACATATATAATTCAATACGATTTGAACGATTTTCACAAGCCGAAATAATAAAAATATTTTTTGACATACTTAAAAAGTCTATAGCCGCTTGACGCCCCGACGTAAAGGTATACATTATATAACATTTTTTTTCTAAGCTTTGCTACCCAATAGGTCTCTATGACGCTCGAGTAACTGCAAATTTAGCATCTTGGGCTCCATTACTATTAGGTTTTTCACAATATTAACAAAAGTTGTAAAAAAAGTAATTTAGCTTAACTGAAACTATTATTTTGTGAATAACGTATATGTGTATTGCCGTGTTTTTTTCTGCAACCTTGTATTAAAATTTTCATTGCTAAATACTCTTATACTGTATAAGTAATAGTTAAAGGTATATTGGCCAGTAAATCAACAAGAGAGGATGTACGATAAGCCATCCTTTTAAAAATATTTACATGCTATTCACGTTGGACTGTGTCTCTTTTCCTTAAACTGTCCATGTGGTATGTTATTTAGATGATCTATTATGCCGTGCAGTTAATTTTTAGAGATCAAAATTTCCATAATTTTTTTAATAACCCAAGCTAAGGTAACATCTTTTGGGGGAAAAAGTTATTCGCGGTCAAATGGGGTGCAAATATAGTCGTACACACTGTATTTTAAAATTTTTAAAGCAGGCCGCTATTTAAATTATTCCTACAATAAGTTATATTAAAAAGAATATAATTATATATATAGTATATATATATATATATATATATATATATATATATATATATATATATATATATATATATATATATATAGAAAATAGTATTTTTGACTCCTTTGTTTTACCACCAATAAAAAAATTATAGATAGAAAAATGAAAAAATACATGCATGTTTATTCTGTTTCATTTATTAATTTTACTCATTAAAATATTTTTAAATATAACAATATATCTATATTACATACAAAATCAGCTAAATACCATAACACAAAGGAAATGTAAGAAAAAGAGACAATCTAACGTGAATACCTGCATTTAAACATTTTTGATTGGATTAGTCACATACATCCTTTTTTGTTGCTTTACTGAACGATATCCTAATACCTGGTTGCTTGACCAGTATAATTTTTCTATCTACATATAAATATGTAGTTTTGTATGTTTATATAATACTTTAATTCGATAACTTTGCAAAGTGACAAAAAAACGTGATAGTACTACCACAGAGATTACACAATCATCTACTAAAAGATAATACTTATGTTGTCATTATTGTGTGGGTAATGCCTAAAAGAATAGTTAATTGAAAAACGCCCATATAATAACAGATAATGCAAATTATTTAAATACTTTATTACCCTAACAAAAGTTTTACAAACGTTGATATGTGACCGTAGAATTTTAAAAGTATATTACCCCAATTAGAATTATTTCCTTTTTTATTAATCAAATCTGGTTGCGAAACGAAAAGGCTAAAAAATAGGACCCTCAAACTTATTTACCCTAACTAAGAAATGCCAGGAGATATAGTGTCCCAGTGGGGAACAAACCAAATACTTCTAAACGCCGCGTAGTTCCAATAAAAACTGCTTTTAAACTGCTTTTTGCATTGCAAAATCACGCTCACTACAATAATTATGTGTTTAACAGCCAAAAACACAAAAGTTTTAAATTTGTTTGGAAATGGTATTATTTAAGCAAATTGCCTATACAGTGACCACCAAAAAGTTGGACATGAATGGGATTTTTTTATTTTTGACATTATTTTTTTGGCAATCACCTCTGCTTATTAGGTTTCCTAAAATTCAATAATGACATCCGGCTTATGGACGTCGGTTGGGGAGATAATTAATAAAATTAAATTATAATAACAAGAAGTGGGGTTATTTGCCTTGATATCTGAAAAAGGTTTTTAAAAATAGTGTTTAGAACTTACTTTTTAGCCAACGTGCAAAATTTAAAGTAAAAGAAAAGATAATTTTGTTATGTGCTTGTAGATATAAAAAAATTAAAATAAAAAATGAGATTTGGCAAGTACTCTATGTATTGTTGTTTTTCTGAGAGCTATATTGCGATTTAAAAATCTAAATGGGATGGATCATTTTATTATTGTGTTTTTAATTCGTGTAAAAGCCTGCTTATGTTGAAAATATATTTGGTATAAAATGTGCAATATCGTTTGTGTATCAATAAGACTTTAAATTATTGGGTGCGTAACTCAACTTTAATAAAAATATACGAAGAGAACTGCTTTTCAAACAATATTTATTAATATTTAATTAAAGTGATCTTTTCTGCTATAGCGTACTACATTTTGATTGTAATATATTAATACAGCTCTTAGAAAGAACAAGTGCACACACTTCTTGGGGTCCTTGTTAAATCCTATTTTTTCAATTTTCTTGCTTTAAAAGTAAAATAAAATTTCAAAATCATGATAATACACTAAATAGTTAGAAAACCTATTTTTTAAGAACAAATTAAGACTCGTAAATGGAACGATTTTTTTTATTTTTTTTTTAATTTTGTTTTTAAATTTTGCACATCGACCTAAAATTAAATTTTATAAATATCTTTTGCAAATATCATTTTTAGATATCGAGCCAACTAACTTTACTTTTTGATTTTTTAATTATATTTTTATTACTTATTTTCCCAACCGACGCCCATGACGCAGGATGTTAGTATTAAATTTAAGGTTACTTGATAAGCAGGGGTGATTGCAAAAAGGTTTTTAAATAATTCAAAACATTTTTTCTCATATACATATATCCAACTCTTCGGCGGTCACTGTATTATTCATTAAATATTATCTGTAATGGTTAAAAGTTTAAATAAAGTAAGAGGTATATTAAGCTGATTTTATTAGTTATCACTTAAAAACAGGAAGGGATAGACCCCACCGTCTGAAACGTCGTGTATCAGGTAAAAATAAAAGACAATGGAAATCCAAGAAAGTAGTATTACTGATTTCATTTGTTTATACACCTATAATTTGTTAATAGAACCGTAAATATTACTTTACTTATACTATAGAGCAGTATTAGCACTAAACAATTTGAATTCTATAATTAAAAATAAACAAATCATTCTATTTGTAATCTTATATATAAAATTCTCGTGTCACAATGTTCGTTGCCTGTACTCCTCCGAAACGGCTGGACCGATTCTCATGAAATTTTGTGAGCATATTGAGTAGATCTGAGAATCGGCCTACATCTATTTTTCATACCCCTTAGTGATAAGGGTTGTTCACCCTTAACATTTTTTTAAATTTAGGCTTGGTATTTAGGCATAGACCTTCGTGGATTGTCAAAGATAAAAAATAATTACTTAAAGATTATTTATATGGCAAAACAACGTTTGCCGGGTCAGCTAGTAATAATATAAAATTATAAATAATAAATATTTCTTTCTTTACGTAGTATTATCTACGTTAAAATTTAGTTGAAATGGTGTGTTACGTGTATTTATAATTAAATATTTGTTTTTTTATTAAGTAGTTCTATACAATGAAATAATAAATAAATAAATATTTTTATTTAAAGGTTTTAAATTAGTTTTTAATTTACTTTGTTTAATGTAATAAAAGTACTTTGAGCATACAATTTAATTATAATACTAAAGTAACTGTTTTTTGTTTTAATTAACGGTCTTTTGGTTTATTTTTTATTGGACCTGGGCTAAATCACTTTTCTTTTGTGTATTTTTCTTTGATATTAAAAAAATAATAATAGTTAATGCTGTTTAAGTTTGTATGTAAATATCAAGATAATAATTATATAATGTATTGTTTTATTATCGATAATCCTATCTATTAAAATATTATTTATTTAATATTCAATACCTATTTCAAATAATCAAAAAAACTAAAGGGTTGAAAAAAAGTATCCCTAAAACATGGTTATTACTAAGACGTACTACACATTATTTGCCTTTTTTTCGCAAAAATTTTATTTGGAAAATATATTTTATTCCATACTAAGTAGTATTTTATTGTTTTAAGAAAACAGGTAAATAAAAAAATATATGTTAATTAGTATTTTAACTTAACAAGTAAATTAAGAAGAAATGTTTCTTTTTACAAAAAAATATAGTTTTAAATGTAACAGGATATACTCAAGGATTTAACAGAAAATCTAATACGTTGTAGTAGGTAAAAATATATTTATCAGAATTATATATGCAAATAAAAAAAACAACGTATGTAAAGGGCTTATAGGCAAAATAAAAATTGTACGTATGTAAAGGGTTTTTAAAACAAATTTAAAACATTTTAGAGGGTCATTAAGAAGATAACGCTGTACAAAAATGCCAAAAATAAGGGTTGTATTTTTTTATTTAAAAAAAAACTCAAGAATAATAAAATTCTTCGGAATTTTGACTTTATAAAAAACATACATTTTAGATATTTATTGAACCTTTTTAAAATAAATGAAAAAGAAGCTGCAAATAAACTGCACCTATCTTGTTAACCTAAAAACAAATGACGCAACGACTAAAAATTATATTATAGAGTAAGAACCCGTGAGCGGCAGACCTTCGTCATTTTGTAAAAGCTGAAAGTTTGTCAATGCATGCTCCCAACATAGGTAGAAGTAATAGTGGATTGTCAAGTTTGACTCAAAGTGGCTTTGGCAGGTACGAGGTACCGAAGGGTAATTAATTGAAACAAAATCTTTGGTATTTTGTAAAAGCTGAATTTTATATATGTTACTTGGGTAACTTATTAGAAGATATTTTCCCAATCGGCAGGCAGTTTTGACAGTTCCAAACCCTTGACAGACGAACATTTTGGATTGGACTCGATGGTCCGACCATATACAATATTTTTGCTATTTAACAAGATATGACAAAAAGTCTTATATAAGAGTTGTGGGTTTTTAAATAGGCACGTACTCAAAATATTTTGATGTATACAGAGTGTTCCAAAAACATTTTTTTTAATTAACCTTAAAGCAATAACTTTTTTTGGACACTCTGTATACATCAAAATATTTTAAGGACATTCTCATTCGGAAACCCTACAAATCTCATATAACACTTTTTGTTATATCTTGTCAAATAAAAAAATATTGTCGGACTATTGGACCACCCACAAAATATTTGTCTGTCAATGGGTTGAAAGTGTCAAAACTGTCTGGCGACTAAGGAAATATCTTCAAATAGGTACCAAGTGACAATATGTAAAATTTAGCTTTTACAAAATGACAAAACCTAAGTTTTAATTTATTAAACTTTGGTACCTGGTACCTGCCAAAGCCACTATGAGTCAAACTTCATAGTCTACAATCGCTTCTACCTATGTTGGGAGCATGTGCTGTCAAACTTTCAGCTTTACAAAAATGACGAAGGTCTGCCGCTCACGGGCTCTTGACAATTAGGCTGGTTCGTACAAAAATCACAAACCAGTCAGCGCCAATCGGGTGTTATTATTTTGTCAGACGTATTTGAGAAATCTGATTGGCGCTGACAAGTTTTCTAATTTCCCTACGAACAGACCTAATAGTGTTGAATGGATGGTTTATTAAGATTTTTATTTTATAACCTTTATATTTTTGTTATCAAAAACCTTCTGGTATAGCCAAAGTATACCAGGTTAACCCATTTTACTGTACAATTTTTTGATAATAATATAGCACTAAATTTCAAAATTACAACGTAATGTCACGCTAACTGGTATTTTTATTGTTGTTCATAAATATGAGGCGATAATAACTGTAACAATTTTTAAAAATATATTAGCATCTAACTAGCAAACGGGTTAACCGGGTATACTTGGCTATACCAGAAGGTTTATTGATAACAAAAATATAAAGGTTATAGAAGAAAAATCTTAATAAACCATCCATTCAACACTATTAGGTCTATTTGTAGGGAAATTAGAAAACTTGTCAGCGCCAATCAGATTTCTCAAATACGTCTGACTAAATAATAACACCCGATAGGCGCTGACTGGTTTGTGATTTTTGTACGAACAAGCCTAATAGTCCAAGAGCCCGTGAGCGGCAGACCTTCGTCATTTGTAAAGCTGAAAGTTTGACAGCACATGCTCCCAACATAGGTAGAAGCGATTGTAGACTATGAAGTTTGACTCATAGTCTACCCTGCCAAAGCCACTATGAGTCAAACTTGACAATCTACTATTACTTCTACCTATGTTGGAAGCATGCATTGACAAACTTTCAGCTTCTACAAAATGACGAAGGTCTGCCACTCCACGAGTTCTTACTCTATATTATAATTTTTAGTCGTTGCGTCATTTGTTTTTGAGGTTAACAAGATAGGTGCAGTTTATTTGCATCTTTTCATTTATTTTAAAAAGTTCAAAAATATCTAAAATGTATGTTTTTTTATAAAGTCAAAAGTCCGTAGAATTTTATTATTCTTGAGTTTTTTTAATAAAAAATGCAACCTTATTTTTGGCATTTTTGTACAGCGTTATCTTCTTAATGACCCTCTAAAATGTTTTAAATTTGTTTTAAAAACCCTTTACATACGTGCAATTTTTATTTTGCCTATAAACCCTTTACATACGTTTTTTTCTATTTGCATATATAATTCTGATAAATATATTTTTACCTACTACAACGTATTAGATTTTCTGTTAAATCCTTGAGTATATCCTGTTACATTTGAAACTATCTTTTTTGTAAAAAAGAAACGTTTCTTCTTAATTTACTTGTTAAGTTAAAATACTAATTAACATATATTTTTTTATTTACCTGTTTTCTTAAAACAATTAAATACTACTTAGTATGGAATAAAATATATTTTCCAAATAAAATTTGTGCGAAAAAAAAGGCAAATAATCTGTAGTACGTCTTAGTAATAACCATGTTTTAGGGATACTTTTTTTCAACCCTTTAGTTTTTTGATTATTTGAAATAGGTATTGAATAATAAATAAATAATATTTTAATAGATAGGATTATCGATAATAAAACAATACATTATATAATTATTATCTTGATATTTACATACAAACTTAAACAGCATTAACTATTATTATTTTTTTAATATCAAGAAAAATACACAAAGAAAAGTGATTTAGCCCAGGTCCAATAAAAATAACCCAAAAGACCGTTAATTAAAACAAAAAACAGTTACTTTAGTATTATAATTAAATTGTATGCTCAAAGTACTTTATTACGTTAAACAAAGTAAATTAAAAACTAATTTAAAACCTTTAGATAAAAATATTTATTTATTTATTATTTCATTGTGTAGAACTACTTAATAAAAAACAAATATTTAATTATAAATACACGTAACACACCATTCCAACTAAATTTTAACGTAGATAATACTACGTAAAGAAAGAAATTTTTATTATTTATAATTTTATATTATTACTAGCTGACCCGGCAAACGTTGTTTTGCCATATAAATAATTTTTAAGTAATTTCTAGCCTAAAAATTAAAAAGAAGGGTGGACAACCCTTATCACTAAGGGGTATGAAAAATAGATGTTGGCCAATTCTCAGACCTACTCAATATGATCACAAAATTTCATGAGAATCGGTCAAAGCCGTTTCGGAGGAGTACGGGAACGAACATTGTGACACGAGAATTTTATATATGTTATATGTTGGAAATAAACTTAAGATTTAAGACAATTTTCAAATATTCCTCCATTGACTGCTGAACAATAACCCAGATGTTCATAAAATTGTCTTCTCACATTGGCTAACTGGTAAATTGAAATTTTATTGCATTCTGCAGAAATAGCATTTTTTAACTCATCTAGATTAGAGTAATTTTTATCCTTGTATATCATGCTTTTGATTGGCCCCAGAGAAAGAAGTCATTTGGCGAAATATCAGGAGACCTGGCTGGCCAATTTATGGTGTGATGTAGGTCAATAACATTTCCATTAAAACCATTGTGTAAATATTCCCGAACAGCCAGGGTATTATGTGCCGGGCAGCCATCCATTTGGTACCAAATTTCCTGATTTTCCTGGATACATCATTTAAAGCGGGTAAAATTAGTTCTTCGAGTAGTATAAAATTCTGCATTAAAATTTTGATTAAGGAAAAATGTTCCAATAATATGTTGTCCGAAAATCCCCGCCCAAACATTTACTTTCTGTGGATATTGCGTCCTCGTTTCGACAAATCTGTGTTGGTTTTCTTTGCTCCAGTATCGGTAATTTTGATAATTGGGTTCATTGTTTAACGTAAATGTGCACTCATCAGTAAAACAACTATTTCTTAAAAATTCCGTGTCCATGTTTGCCCTTTCCATCATGTCAAAACCAAATTCCTGCCATCGTATTTCATCTCTATCCCATTGCTCTTGATGTTTTTCATATTTGTATGAAATGTATTTATGTCTTTTTAAAATCTGGAGCACTGTTTGTTGATCTTTTTCTATGATATCCTGAAGTTTCCTTTTTCTTCAACGTGCAATAAAATTTCCAAGTCTCTCATTATCTCTTACTTTTCCTTCTTTGATACTCCCTAGCTTCACATCTGCAGTTTTTTATCATTGTGCCTTTGGTCTCAAATTTTTCGATAGTCCTATCGACTGTTGATTTACCGGGTATCGGTCTATTCGGATACTGAGCAGCGAACATGTATGACACCTTTGGTAACTATTTTCTTGATAGTACCATTTAATCATCAATACTTTTCTTCATAGTATAACTCATGGTTAACCTTTTCGCTCTACGATTTTTAATAATAATAAAATACTAAATTTCAAAATGACAACGTTGTGTCACGCTAACTGGTATTTTTATTGTTGTTCATAAATATGAGGCGATAATAATGTAACAATTTTTAAAAATATATTAGCACCTAACTAACAAACGGGTTAACCGAAAAATCTAAAGTTTTTACCATGGACGTAGATTTTCATGCTCTTCAATAAACTTCATTAGAATTTTTCTAAAATAATTAGGGGAGCCAATAATTGACCCCATTAAGAATTACATGGGATTTCCTATATCCCGCCCGGCGATGCATCACCCGGTATATTTAACATATTATACCGGTTTTACTTTATAGCCATCTTGTTCTTACAACCTTACTTAAGAACTTACATATACGGTGTTGAGTAGCAAATGTGAATGAAAGCGGCTATTGCTTGCGAGTCCATAACAGCGTTGTGTCTGATTTACCTATGTGGATACACGCGACTGTAAATCAATATTGATTGTGAAACCAGATAGGCATCTCATAGCAGCGAACGTGTTAATAGTTTAAATATGAATGTATTGAATTGTAACCACTTCACTAATACATTTATTTTTCTTAGCTTAGACAGCCATAGTAAAGTTAGATGTAAATTATTGCTAGGTTTAAGCCATAGTGGACTACTCGTCCAAACATAAACAAATCAGTAATATCTCCTATACTGTAAATTTGGTACGATCTAACTGCATTTTTTAGATAAACTTAAAGTTTTTTTTAAATGTTTTTAAAAATTCTTTACACCTATTAAATAATATTACCAGCACAAACTTAAAAATAACTTTTATTAAAAAAAAAATTTAATAAGGTAAATATTTTTATGGCAGTTTAAATAAATAATTTTATAAAAAAACAGTTTAACCGAACTTATACACTTTTAAAGCATAGGTACTAAAAAAGATATCAAAAATAAACACAATAAAAACCTTGTAAAAATTATTACCGGTATAAAAAAGGACATTATCTTGTTTTTGGAAAAGCCGTAAATAAAAGGAACAGACAGGTGGCGGTAATTTTTTTTTTTAAATAGTTAATCCCTTATGTTGTGCGCGAATAATAACCACACATATGTATATATTTTTTTACCTTTGTAGGACATTTAATAGTCATCAATGGAAAATACAATTTACTTACTAAATTTTCTGTATCAAACTATTTTAATAATAAAACACAGGTTTTACTTTTTAGGAAAAAAAATCAATAAGCAAATTTTAAAAAGGTAATCTTACTAAGAAATACAGGAAACAAATTTACACTCTTTAAAAGTAACGTTAAGTACTTTATGCTCTGGGGTTATAAAGTACTCGCCAGAAGCTTCAAAATGATGTGCCACAGGACCCCTTTTCCATTTAATTTCATTAAAACGGCGCCCAGCTGTTTAACATTTATATATATTATTTCCAGTCAAAAATTTGCTTTATGTTGTTACACTAAAGTCCTCAAATTTTCATGAAAATTACCAAACAATCCAAAAGTTGGGAGGTGTGGTTCTAAATTTAGAAAAGCACTAAAGTTTGCAAAATGAATGTCAGACTTACGTTTACATAATGCCTAATGTTATATTGCAACTTTTGAAACATGCGTATTATTGTTCAGATCAGAACCTAAAACTCACTACCAAAAATAATAATTAATAGACAGGCTGATTCTCAACCTGTACACATAAACTTGGTTTATTATTACCAAGTACAAAGAATGTCTAAAAATTAAAACTTGATAAAAAATCGATACAGAAAAAGAATTTTCCAAGTTGGTAAAGATGTTAGACCTTAGAATAGGGCCGGGATAACCAATGCACTGATGCCGCTCGGTTATTGTGCGCCCTGTCTTTTTACGTCTGGGTGATGTCAGCCAGACGGGACCTACAGCTTAACGTGGGTTACGAAACCGCGGTCCTATGAACGACAACTTAAGACCTTGTCCCCGCCCAGGGGACACTACTGAACCTACCAACTTAGTAGGGGTCCGCATGTCTACGGTTGCGCAGAACACGGCAAAGTGTGTTCCGGCGCCTTAGTCCTTACTGGCGATTAGCGTCGATACATTTTAAACTTTGTCCGCCTTGTTGAGCTAATTACTAAATTTCTGACCTTGGCCGCCGGCAGGACTCGAACCCACCTCACACCGGTAGTGCGCTCAACGATCTGACGCCTTACACGTTAGGCCAAACACCCGACTCGGTAAAGATCTTACTTCTTAATAGATGGCCTTAACCTTATTTGTTAGTTCTTTGCCCTAGCTTAAGGTCTAAACTAAATTTTTGGTTTATGGCCCTTCATTTAAAAGGTTTTAAAATATAAAACAAATTTCGTCTTTTCTGGAAAAAATGAAAAATGATTTTAGAGTGATCAGGGCACCCTAAAATAATTTTTATTAAAACATTGTTTTCCGACGTAAAATGGTATGTAAAATTCTAAAGAAAAAAATACAAGTTGTTCCATCTAAAAGTCAAAATTTAGGGTAATTTTAGGTAAAATCGAAAGTTCTTAATATACGCAGAAATAAATATAGCTAGAAGCACAACACACTTTTGATTATTGAACTTGGAAACAAAGTAACATAAATTTTACTAAATTTTAATATTAATTACTTTTTTTTACTTTTTCAAGTTTATTTCAAAAACCCGCTTTTATAAAATGCAAGCCGTACGCCAATTTATTTCTTAATGAATCAATATGTGTACTAAAAAATGTACTATATAGAATGTAACTTTATTTATAATTCTAATAATCAATATTCCAAAAATCTTAATCAGTATAATCGGGTCCCCAAAGAACCGCCGCATAACAAAATATAAGTTGCTACTTTTCAGACAACTACCAAAATAATTTTACACATTGTAAGGACTACATAAATTTAAACTACATATAAAAACTTTTTTTTCTCAATAATAGTTTACCAAAGTAAAATAAATATATGCCAAAAAATTAACGCTATTTATTATGCTATTTAATATACCAAATCCCTTTATTCATATATTTAAAAATTATGATCCTCTTTACAGGAAATAAAAGTAAAATTTTCAATAAAACTCATAAACAAACAAAAAGAATAGCTCGTAAAAATAGTTACCCTTATAAAAATAAAATTACCTTGTTTAAATGTCGACGTAAAGTGTAGAGAGGACAGAATAAAGGCAAAACGAAAGCAGTCGGACCATCGAACATCCATAGTAGAGCTTTATTGCTGCTGGTTACATCGCGTCGTGTTTTTGTTCCTGCAACAAACAAAAACTTTTTAATAACTCATCACAGAACGTCAGTTTGAGTGACGTTGGCCTAAGGGGACTCTTACATACTTAAGTTTTAGTACTGGCATTGTAACACACACATACATAGGCTTAAGACATGTTATAAGAGGTAAGAAATTTACTTATTAAAAACCTTTACGATGTATAGAAATACTGACATGCAGTGACAAGTAAAGCCTTTGTTATATGGGATTACTTTTTTTTACAGTTTTATTTAATATTTATTTTGGCATCAATTTAGGTTTGATTAAGGCAAAAATAAACAAAAGTTTATTT
>JACEGR010006881.1:0-55597 GCA_014170235.1 Listronotus bonariensis | reverse complement strand
TATTTTATGTTTTATTTGTTTTCTGGGAGATTAAATTTAAACAAAATATTATTTGGCTTTTCTCCAGAATAAAATTTAAAAGTTTATTTAATATTTTAAGAAAATTAAAACTTTTATACATTATGAAGAACAATTCTGCTCTTCAATAATATAATAAAAGTTATTATTGCTTTAAAAGAAATAAAATAATGAAATATTCAATATTAAGTTACTTACAATACAACAAAGGTTCATTGGCACTCGGTTGAAATCATTTTTATGCATCAAAATAAAATCTTAACAAGACGCCAGACGAGAACTGGGCCAATGTTTGCGTCTCAAAAATGTGGTAAATAGTTTACCAAAAATCTGGTAAACAGTTTACCTAAAAACTTATAAACTTGTTAGAAAACTGAAAAAATTAAAAATGAAATGTCTGATGGACATTTTAGAGTTTGACACTACTTTTGAAAAAATTAACTGGTAAAAGATACACCTATTAGGTATCTTAACCAGATAAAAAGAATAGTAAAAATGTTTAGCCATATAATAAAGTATTTTATGTTTTATTTGTTTTCTGGGAGATTAAATTTAAACAAAATATTATTTGGCTTTTCTCCAGAATAAAATTTAAAAGTTTATTTAATATTTTAAGAAAATTAAAACTTTTATACATTATGAAGAACAATTCTGCTCTTCAATAATATAATAAAAGTTATTATTGCTTTAAAAGAAATAAAATAATGAAATATTCAATATTAAGTTACTTACAATACAACAAAGGTTCATTGGCACTCGGTTGAAATCATTTTTATGCATCAAAATAAAATCTTAACAAGACGCCAGACGAGAACTGGGCCAATGTTTGCGTCTCAAAAATGTGGTAAATAGTTTACCAAAAATCTGGTAAACAGTTTACCTAAAAACTTATAAACTTGTTAGAAAACTGAAAAAATTAAAAATGAAATGTCTGATGGACATTTTAGAGTTTGACACTACTTTTGAAAAAATTAACTGGTAAAAGATACACCTATTAGGTATCTTAACCAGATAAAAAGAATAGTAAAAATGTTTAGCCATATAATAAAGTATTTTATGTTTTATTTGTTTTCTGGGAGATTAAATTTAAACAAAATATTATTTGGCTTTTCTCCAGAATAAAATTTAAAAGTTTATTTAATATTTTAAGAAAATTAAAACTTTTATACATTATGAAGAACAATTCTGCTCTTCAATAATATAATAAAAGTTATTATTGCTTTAAAAGAAATAAAATAATGAAATATTCAATATTAAGTTACTTACAATACAACAAAGGTTCATTGGCACTCGGTTGAAATCATTTTTATGCATCAAAATAAAATCTTAACAAGACGCCAGACGAGAACTGGGCCAATGTTTGCGTCTCAAAAATGTGGTAAATAGTTTACCAAAAATCTGGTAAACAGTTTACCTAAAAACTTATAAACTTGTTAGAAAACTGAAAAAAATTAAAAATGAAATGTCTGATGGACATTTTAGAGTTTGACACTACTTTTGAAAAAATTAACTGGTAAAAGATACACCTATTAGGTATCTTAACCAGATAAAAAGAATAGTAAAAATGTTTAGCCATATAATAAAGTATTTTATGTTTTATTTGTTTTCTGGGAGATTAAATTTAAACAAAATATTATTTGGCTTTTCTCCAGAATAAAATTTAAAAGTTTATTTAATATTTTAAGAAAATTAAAACTTTTATACATTATGAAGAACAATTCTGCTCTTCAATAATATAATAAAAGTTATTATTGCTTTAAAAGAAATAAAATAATGAAATATTCAATATTAAGTTACTTACAATACAACAAAGGTTCATTGGCACTCGGTTGAAATCATTTTTATGCATCAAAATAAAATCTTAACAAGACGCCAGACGAGAACTGGGCCAATGTTTGCGTCTCAAAAATGTGGTAAATAGTTTACCAAAAATCTGGTAAACAGTTTACCTAAAAACTTATAAACTTGTTAGAAAACTGAAAAAAATTAAAAATGAAATGTCTGATGGACATTTTAGAGTTTGACACTACTTTTGAAAAAATTAACTGGTAAAAGATACACCTATTAGGTATCTTAACCAGATAAAAGAATAGTAAAAATGTTTAGCCATATAATAAAGTATTTTATGTTTTATTTGTTTTCTGGGAGATTAAATTTAAACAAAATATTATTTGGCTTTTCTCCAGAATAAAATTTAAAAGTTTATTTAATATTTTAAGAAAATTAAAACTTTTATACATTATGAAGAACAATTCTGCTCTTCAATAATATAATAAAAGTTATTATTGCTTTAAAAGAAATAAAATAATGAAATATTCAATATTAAGTTACTTACAATACAACAAAGGTTCATTGGCACTCGGTTGAAATCATTTTTATGCATCAAAATAAAATCTTAACAAGACGCCAGACGAGAACTGGGCCAATGTTTGCGTTTCAAAAATGTGGTAAATAGTTTAGCAAAAATCTCCCAGAAAACAAATAAAACATAAAATACTTTATTATATGGCTAAACATTTTTACTATTCTTTTTATCTGGTTAAGATACCTAATAGGTGTATCTTTTACCAGTTAATTTTTCAAAAGTAGTGTCAAACTCTAAAATGTCCATCAGATCATTTCATTTTAATTTCTTCGGTTTTCTAACAAGTTTATAAGTTTTAGGCAAACTGTTTACCGAATTTTGATAAACTATTACCACATTTTGGACGTAACGTGGCCAGTTCTAGTGGCGTCTTGTTAAGTTTTATTCTGGTGCATATGATTCAGCCGAGTATGTTGCTGATTGAATAACAATATTGAATATTTCATTATTTTATTTCTTTTAAGCAATAATAACTTTATTATATTATGAAGAGCAGAAATGCTCTTCATAATGTATAAAAGTTTTAATTTTCTTAAAATATTAAATAAACTTTTGAAATTTATTCTGGAGAAAAGCCAAATAAATATTTTGTTTAAATAAAAGTTATTATAAAAACCATTTGTTTTTAAATATTAATCACTCTGCTGTTTTTAAAAACTTAAACGTTTAGAACATTGTTCATTAAAAGTTTATTTTTATTTCTTATTGTAGAATTGGCCCTTAAAGTTTGTCGGATAAGTTAATAAGTAGATTAGCACCCTGTATTATCAGGTCTCTAGTAATTAGCCTTTATAGCAGCTTTCGTAAGCTTTTATAAAAAAACGAACCACCATGATTTTATTTGGGTTTTTTTAATTTTATACAATTTTATAAGGAAATATGACAAAAAAACCCTTTATCTTGTCATACCAAGTCTGTAATGTAAAAATTTTACCTATAAAAATATTTTAATTAAAGATGATCTGTTTTGTATTGGTTTGGCTGGTTTATTTATTTGATGGTAGATATTTGGGTACATGCCAAAAAAAATCACCCAATAGGCCAAAAAATTTAAGAACAAGTAACTAGAGAACTAAAAATCGACGTTTCGGTGGCAAGTCTGCCACCTTAACACAACAAAAAAGTTGACATGTAATGTCAAAGGTTTTTTAGAATTTTCTAAAAAAAAATAGAAATTTTAAAGCTAAATAATGATAATTATTTATTTTTATTATAAACGTCGATTTTTAGTTTTCTACTTGTTTCAAATTTATTTGATTTTTTGTTTAATAATTAATAAAAGAAACAGGTAATTCCAGTTTGCAACTAAATTCTTCTTTAAATAAAAATTTGATAAACATAATTTACTAAGGTACAGTCAGTCAAAAGTCTCCATACACTAGTCTTTTAAAAAAATGTGTTCATGTGTAAATCTTAATTTATGTTTATTATCAAAACTATTATAAGTAAATTATTGGCAGTCCCTTTAGAAGTTATAAAAACAAAACTGAAGTCTTTTATAATACCTTATTTAAACAATGAAGAATTAAATAGTATTATCAACAAAAAATAACGTCAAAAAGTCTCCATACAGTAGTATTTTTTTATTATAAAATTGTTTAATACTTCAGGTCTAATACTTTGTACAGTTACCATTTACTTTAATGATTGCATTAATCCTTTTTGGGAGTCCTTATACAAGCTTTCTTGTAACTTCGAAATTTTACCCCACTCTTGTCTTATTTTGTTTTTTGAGATCTTCCTGATTTCTAACTTAGTGTTTTCTTACGCGACGCTTAAATTTCTTCTACAGGTGTTCTATTGGGTTAACGTCCGGTGATTGAGGTGGTGTGTGAAGTTGCTGGCGGACATTATAGCTCTTCCATTGACATACAATCTGTGCTTGGGATTGTTATCTGGTTGGAATAAATAATATTTAGGTAGACATGTTGGTCCCTAATACCATCCATAAAGACCAAATTGCCTGTCTCATTGGCTGACATACACCCCCATAGTAAGAAAAATACCTCCTCTGTACTTTACTGTGACACAAACAGTTTTAATTTTTAAGGCTGTATTTTTCCTCCAGACTTTATTCCGCCATCTGATCCAAAAATGTTAATTTTTGTCTAATCACTAAATATACCCAGCGGCTATAGACTTTTATGTATGTCAAAAAAATATATTTATATTTTTTCGGCTTGTGAAAATCGTTCAAAGGTATGAAATTATATATTTTTTATCATCCTTGAATTATTTTCTTAAAAATAAAAAATAAAGACCCACGTACGAGCATGTCCAAATGATGTTTTTTACAACTTTGTAGCTCTCCGGTTCCTTTACGTCACTCTCAAATTGTTAGATTAATGAATATACACTTAGCATGTAATTAACTTACCCTATCGTAATCTGACGCGCACGACAATTTATGTGGGATATATTTTTGTTTTCTACGGTCGCTGTATACGGGGCTCATATTTGGTGGAGGTATTTAATCGGGTACAAGGTATTCTCCGGTATATTTTTCTGACGCGCTTTAGTAACTGCAGAAATTACCTCTTGGGCTCCCCTACCATAGTTTTTTATTATCACATCAAAATTGTGTGTAAAAGCCATTATAATTGCTATAATTTTGCATTTTTGTGTGACGTTATTGCATAAATTGCTTTATTTTGTACAGATCGTACTTGTAGACACAGAAATAGACACAGAAATAATACCACTAGCTCAATAACAATACCATATTTGAGTATTCAGTTTAACAAAAATGATCTTGTGTGACAATTCTCCAAACTAAAGGCTTAACTGCCGAAATCTAGATATTGATATAATGGCATTTGTAGGGTAAAATTACGAGACAATAATAAAAAAAACTTACAGAAATATGAAGGTAAAATCGGTCATCCTTGGTTTCAAGTAAAAAATACTCTATCTTATCTCTATATAAAGCTGATGTTTTAAAAAAATATATAAAAGTCATGAATAAGTTTCATTAAATGAAAATTTAATTAAACAGAAAGTTTAAATTTGGAAAAAGTGTTTTTAAAAAATAAATTATTACCTATTTTTTAAATTTTAATTTGTTTTAATTTTATTTTAAATATGTGTGCAATTCATATCTTCAGATGTTTATGAATATTAAATGTTGAATAAAAAAATAATAAAAGAGTTGGATTAGTAGAAAAAGAATAAAATAATTATTTATATATTTACTGGAGTGGCATTTTGTTTTCTGACAATAATATAATATTTGTTGATTTAAGTATAGGACCTAATACTTTGCAAAGAAGCATAGTTTAAAAAGACTGTTAAATAATAAGTTTAAGTAAAAATGAACAAACCACCGTTGATTTCGGCAATATCAAAATTACAAAAGTTGGTGAAACGATACGCGAGTTTAATTCGATGTTTTACCTATAAACATTAAACTAGTGTTAAAAAATCGTTTGGCAACATGGCAATGGTACTATCTAGCCAGAGCAGACTGCTTGTGGCTTTGTGTTTTACAGTGTTAATACTAGCCGGAGCTTTGGCACTTGGATCACTAACTGGATGGTTTAGTCCTGGGTTTACGGAACCTATGCCAGCAAAATTAAGTCAGGTAAGAAATAACCATTTTTCTACTCGCATGCGCAAAACTTCACTTTTCTGCACGCATTTTAGTTCTAAAAAGGTCAGCCTTTTTGCGCTTGTCTGGAAAACTATAAACATATCAAACCACATTACGGTAGCAAATAAAAAGTCTGCTATGAAATATAAAACTAGATTTTCTTTATTTTTAAAAAGAGCACACTTTAAGGTTTTTTAAACATGTTTTAAAAATTATATACATATTCATATTCATATTTATATTTTATTCACCATAAATCATACAAAAATACATTTGTTTTGGTACGTCAATACAATAGTAAAATTGTAAAAAGGTAAAGACAAATTTAAAAAACAAATATACCTTAACTTCAACGTCAACACAATATTAAAATTGTAAAAGGTATAGACAGTTTTAAAAAATGTATTACTTAACTTAAAGAGGAACAAACAGAACACAGAAATAAATCGTCACTTCCATTCGCCCGTCCAATTCATAAACTCGTCAATTTTATAAAAACTTTTGGAGATAAGAAAGCCTCTGACTTTCCTTTTAAATGTTTTTGTGTTAAATGTTTTCCAGTCAGTGGGTATTTTATTGTATATCTTAACAAGTAGTGATTCCCTCCGGTGGCGGTTCTGCACAAATTTACCCTGGGTAGTCTTAACAGATATTTAGCCCTAGTATGATATTCATGTATCTCTGCTCCGCTTTTAAAATTACTTTTATTTTTATGTACCCATAAAATTGCGTCTAATATATATGCACCGATAACAGTCATTATTTTAAGGGCTCTAAATAGTGGTCGAGCATGTTCGTTATATGCGACACCACAAATTGCTAGGATTATTTTTTCTGAGCTGTCAATAACTCAGGTGCGCCTACACTTGCACCCCACACCAGAACCCCGTATGTTACATGACAGTGCGCTAGTCCAAAGTAAGCTTTTTTCAAGACCTCCATAGATACCACTTCTCTCAACCTTCCGATTACAAACCGAGCTCTGGATAATTTAGATAACCATAAAGAAACATGATTTCTCCAGTTTAACTGAGGATCCAGGCTAAACCCAAGCAATTTGATACTTTTATCATCTGTCGAAGGCTTACCCCTTTTACCTGTCCAGGCCATTTTTTGTGTCTTATTTTGATTCAGGGCAACCTCCTCAATACCAGATTTGGCGCTAACAATGTATTGTTCCCTATTGGAAAAAAATGATTTAATGAGGTCGACCAGTATATCCTCTAAGTAACGGCCGTTAGCAGCGATACACATGCAATGGAGTTCCTAGAAGTTCCGCATCACTTTTATCACCATGTTCTGAGGAATAGCAGCAGTTTCACCTTGTAGGATAAAAAAATAAAATAAAAACTATTTTTGTAATTTTAAAACTCTAAAGACTTTTTAATGAATTATATTATCGCGTGATATAAATCTACCTGGCACTAATTGGTTAATTCATTAGAATATTTTAAAGCTAAAAACATATTAGACAGCGAGGAGGTCACAGTAGAGTGTTAATCAAGATTAATTGTAGGACTATTGTTGGGTGCGCTTTGTTATTTTTTTTTGTGGTTTAAATATTGGGTTGCCTTTTTTTTAAAGAAATTACTGAAAATTAGACAACAAATTGTATTTGGCTAAAAAAATTTTTCCTAATGACATTTTTTTTTGTAGCTGTGGTAGTTAATTAGTTATTACCTTGCTATCAAAAAAGGTAACTTAAGGTTACGTGTAGTTTTCGAAATATAAATATTAACTTTTTTTACCAAAAAAAACTAACTAAAAATTTAAAAATATTGAACAGAAAAACTTAAAAACATGAAATCGGATAATATTACATGCGCTTAAGTACTTAATGTTACCAACAAAACAAGCATACTTTTTATACTTAAGTACCGAATGTTGTTAACCCGGCCTAATAATTAAATTTTTTAGTTTTTTGTTTTTTTTTTAATTTTTAGTTAGTCAATTTACTGTAATGTCGGTTAAGCTTCTTTCTTTATAAAAAATATTTATTTTTCTCTTCTTAGTTTTATTTTATTATTGTTTATTTTGTGACCATACACTGAAATATAATACTACATACCTAGTACTTTTTCTCTCACGTTAACTGTTGGTACATAATGGTAATGCTTCCCTGATACGTATAAATTGGGCATAAGCAAAAACACCTGACACAAAAATCCAGACACACGGCAGCGTGTCAAGCCAAGTACAAGCAAAAGAACTGGCTACATCGCCACGTGTAATCGTGTAATATTACAGAAACCAGCTTGGTGTCACTTTTGACTTCACCATAACTTAAAACCTATTTATCGTAAACACATAAAACACGTGTGTTTATTAATAACCCACAAGGACAACTAGTAGCCTACATTTTATAAAGCTAGCTCAAACGGTTATAAAGATATGAAGGTCCAAAAATCCAGCGCGTCAAGCCAAGTTCAAGCAAAGAAACTGGCCTCATCGCCGCGTGTAATCGTGTAATCATGAATCGTGTAATCGTGTAATATTACACAAACCACTTGGTGCCACTTTTAACCATATAACTCAAACCATTTAACGTAAACACATAAAACAAGCATGTTTCATGAAGCTAGCTTAAACGGTTATAAAGATATGAAGGTCCAAAAATCGTTAATTTATCACTGATTGATTCACTCACTGACCGACATATAGGTCAAAAACCTAACCCACTTCCAGATGACCTGGAAAGATGAAATTTGGCAGCCAGCTCGGTTATTGTGTGTAAGCGTTGGAAAAAATCTGAAAATTAAAAAGTTTAAAAAATAGGGGATCCTCAAACAATTTTTTATTGTTTTTTAATTGTACCGTTTAAACTATTACAAGTTAGCTAGTTAATATTATAAAAGTCGGAGTTGGTGTAGTGGTTATTACATCCGCCTAACTAACTAACTGTATCAAAAGGGTTTTTGGATCAAATTTTTTCCTTAAAAACAAAATCAACTAATTAGCAACCCATAACATAAATGCAAAAGACAATTCTGCCCTGGTAACTTAACATTAAATTGCACTGTAAAGATTACTTAAAGCTGTGCTATCCATCTCCATAGCACTCTGCTCTACCCCTAGCGCCTGTGCTTCAGCAAGGTTTCCAAGGCTGGCAGCCCTGTCCACTCCCAGGCCATCTTATCATATATTATGTTGAGCATGTAGACGTAGAGTGTATATACTGAAATTAAAATAATAAATAGAATCGAGGCTACTAGAAAAAATATTTCGCAATTTAAAATTGAGGTATATATTGTAAATTAAACTTGTTCAATGCTTAAATTAAAGACAGGTTTACCTAAGTAAAACGGTATAGAGGCTCGTAAGGCAACAACAAAACGGGACTGACGCACAGTGCGTTGAGCGATAGGAATTTCGGGACCAAAATCGTATTAGTCTTATTGCACTATAATGATTTTGTTATTAATAACTGAGTAAAGCATAATGCTTTGCTAATACAGAAATCCATACTGTAATAATATTATACATGTAACATATTATTACACATATTATACATTTAAGTTTTTATGAAAATATTAATTTTGACATTTTTGTCCACATATCGACGCACTGTGTGGTATGTCACCTTGTTTACATATACACAAATTGCCTGTAAACCTTTTACGTAGCTGATACTGTATATTAAAATTGAAATATATTAATGTTAAAAGTTAAACATAAAAAAATAGTACTTTTTAAAAGCCGTATCCTATTAAGCGGCCTAAGATGTGAAATTTGAGGTTTAAAGCAGTTCCGAATTGGTCATTTAAATTAAAATTGAATTGACATCCTCCAAACACGCGGGAGGTACCCGGTTCGATCCCGGGCAAAATTTTTCACATTTATGTTTTTGGTGGGATAAAATACACGCAATAACACGATAAAATGAAATTTTAAATAGATGAATTAGTTAAATGACAATTACATGGAACAGTAGAATATTTTGACGTTAAACTTGATTGTTTACACAACCAGCATGGGTTAATATTGAGGCAAAATTAAGTCAGCTTTGCCGCAAAAACTTAAGTCAGCTTTGCCGCTGAAAATAAGTCTAGTACCTTTCTCTCTCGCGATCCTGACTTTCCTATAGAACCACCGCGGTCAAAAATACTTTATACTGGCAAGAACCATTACTATGAGGTAATTTAGTTGTCCAGTATTAATACTGTAGCACCGGTTTAAAATTTATAAATATAATTTAAAAGAAAGTTTTAAGGCCCATAACTCCCTAAAAAGCACAATAAAACTTTTTCTTTTATGAAGTATTACCATTATTTTTTAGATGGTCTTTTTGTTGGGTACACGCCTGGAAAGAATGGGACCGCTTCGGTCCTGTTCCTGGGGTATACGAGCTGTTCAGCCCTGTTCAGCCCTATGAATTGCCGGTCGCCTAAAACAAAATAAAGATAAACTTCCTTAAAACCCAAAAAAACTCTAATAAAAAAATAACGACGTTTCGGTGGCAAGTCTGCCACCGTTGTCAAGATAAAATGAGTTAAAGATAAAAAAGTTAACTAATATTTAAATTAAAAATGATTAAAATTTTATGCTTTTCTAGTATTGCAAACTGAAAATAGTTTAACATTTATGTCATGAGTGACATAAGAAACTGGTGTATTTATTATTTGTAAGACAAAAAGTTATGAGTTAGTTAATTTTTAGTTTTCCTGAAGCTACTTTAGTATTGATAAGGCAACCAGTGTTTAAACTAACTGGTATTGATGCTACACAATTATCTTTATTTAATAATATATACGCACTTTCTTTGATTTTGCGTTTTTTAGAACAAGTTTCCTTTGCTAAAATTCTCAAAGCATCCCAGTTTATTCAATGATTGTTTTCAAATACGTGTTGGCAGATTTTTGATTTATGAAATTATGTGTTTTTCATGTATGTGTATGTATGATCTGTGTTCTTTTTTGCTTACTCTATTACTCGTTTGATTTATAACCCCACTTTTTTGGACCCCTGTATATTAAACACCCTAATATCTATTAAATACTACCAGCTATCTTTACAACTCCATATAGGCTTACTTTAATGCTGCGCTTAGATAAAAGCAATCCCTCTTGTGTCGTAAATACTGTTTTTCGCTGCACAGTTTACGCCTAACTGAATGAATACAATTAATACCCCTTTAGAATGCTTTAAATTCTAAATTCTCCCTGTTGTCTATTTGGATCTATTGTCTAGAATATGCGTAAATATGTTGTCAGTCAGTTTAATTAAAGCTCCTCTAAATGAATTCCGAAACTACAAAAAGATAATTTAGTTTTATTGTGAAACTAGAGGCGTATTTCTTGTACAAGAACTGTAAAATGTTATACAAACAGGGTAATATAATATTTAAGGGGCCAAAACTTCTGGTAATTTTTATTGTCTAAAAAGTTAAAATACAATGTTACTCAGCTTAAGTTTAAAATCGTTTATTGTATAACTTATAGGAAAAGCGATATACAGGGTGTCCCAAAACGTAAGGTTATAAATGATAGAGTTAATAGAGCCAAAATTATGTTAGTACCGTAAAATGAGGTGTCTTCGGATAGCGGGGCGACTTTGGTTTTGCTTGCATATCATCGGCCATAATCGACTATCCGCTTCGTAAACACAACATCAGCGTACTATATCAGCGTATAAACAGCGTACCATTTTTTCGAAGCGAGCCGTCAATTATGGCCGATGATATGCGAGCAAAACCAAATGTCCGAAATCGCCCCCGCTGCCGCTGTCCAAAGACACCTCATTTTACGGTACTTTATACAGGGTGTTCTAATTGAATGTCAATTTTAAAGAAGGTGATTTTGGGTTTATTTTAAGAAGAAAACTTCATATGAAGGTATGCCCTAAACGTCTTAACTTTTTAGATACAGGGTGTTAAAATTAAAAAAAAAATCGAAAACTCTTATTCTGGATATAAACCTTATTTAAATAAGTATTTATTATTTTTACTTACATATTTGCTAAATTAAAATTATAAAACCTAATTTTTAAAAGAAAAAGAGTCCGCAATGCTTCTTTTATGATCTAAAAATATGCAATTAAGTGATTTTTCTCTCTTAAACTAAACAAGATAGGAAAAAAAATAGGAGACATAAAAGCAGTATTTTTATTTGCTTAATCTAAAGAAAGTACACAAATTTTACACGCATCTACACAGTCAGTGTCGTACCGTGTATCTCAAAAGACGTTTACGACATACCTTCATATAAGGTTTTCTTTTTAAAATAAACCCAAAAATAACCTTCTTCAGAAAAAAAAACAGATTTAACAAACCAAAACTAACCATGACCGCCACAATGTGATAAGTTTGCATGACCGTCTATAGCGCTTTAAACCAAGTCAAATTACACGTGCTTTTGCTTTTTACTGTAGTCTGCAAAACTAACTGCAGTTCTAATTTGTTATCAAATATATCATTTGCCTAACAAGGACCAAGGCAAATGCATTTACCTATACAAATGGCTTTTAAATAAAAGTTAATTTCATAAAGTCATTTGCCCAGGCAGAAGGCATTTGCCTAGGCAGAAGCCATTTGCCTAAAATAACCATTTGCCTGCGACATATGCATTTTTGACACAGGTGCAGAAATTTGACATTTTGCTTTGACCGTTTTATGCCTTTTCTTTAAAAAATAAAGTTTTTTATTACATAAAACTGCCGATATGTGTAAACTTAAATAAAGTATACCTATTTTGTGAAAAACAATTAAACGGTCAAGGTAAAATGTTAAATTTGTCACTTCTGGTTAATTCTCCATACTCCATACATTAAATAAAAAAAATTGTAGCACCCTGTATTATTCCGACTTACTAAAGAGCCCTTTACCTATAAAAAAAAACATTAGTTCAGGGATATATTAGCTGCTTAAATATCATTGGTAATGTGGCAACAGTTAAAAGGTTTTTTTCATACTACCTTTGAAGGCATTAACGCCTTTAACCTACAAAAATCATACATTTTAAAGGTAGAAAACGTATTGGATAAACCTCGATTTCCATTCGATCATAAGGAAAACCTTTAGAGTAAAACTACAAAAAATATATTATAACAAGTTACTTTTGACCTTGTACTACTCAAAATAAATACAATTATGCTCTGACTTTAGACCAGGGGTCATCCAAGGTTAGTTTATATTTATACTGGAAATAGGTTGGAAAACATCCTCAACATTAAGGCGGTTCGAGGTTGGGGATGCAAGGAAGGGCACCTCACGGAGAAAAGTTGGCAAGACTGTGTAAAGTCAAAGCCGATGATTAATCCAGTGGCGTCTAGACTTTGCGCATTTCATTTATACATTGTTTTGAAAGTGATATTTGATGAAAACTGTAATTCCAAATGTTTTTATTTAAAGTGAAAGAATTTACAACTTAATAATAATTAAAAACTGTTTTGTAAACGATTATTCTAATAACACAGTAAACTGTATATCTCCGGCTCTAAACAACATGGCCGAAAAATGGAAGACGTGACGTCATCACACGTCAAAAGCAATATGGTCGAATGTCGCGACCCTATATAGACCGACTTTGGGGGTCACCAACTGGCGGACCGCGGTCCGGATCCAGACCGCCTACTTAGTGTGTGGGGACCTTGTTAAATACATAATTTATTTTTTCTGCGTTGTCTTTGCTATAGTCGGCTTGCCAACGAATTAGTGGGAAGTGCAAGATCGTCAGTTATAGCAGTGTGAGGCAAGTAAAGGCGAGCGGCAGCGATTGCGAGAAGTGGGGGCAGAGTACGAGCCATCGCCCACCAGTTTCGGCCCGGGAGTCTTTTCCCTTTCCGGACCGCGACGGTCATGTTATTTGAAAAAAAGAACCCCTAATGAAAGTACTTGGTAACCCCTGATTTAGACCATCCAGTAGCCACGCATTGACAAAAACTGTCCATGGTAATTTCGTACTGGCACGACTTGCAAAAAAAAATTAACTAGTAATAGTAAGTAAATAGGCATTTCTTTGCAACAAAGTGGTCGAAGGACGAAAAAATAAAAAAATTTAAAATATGAATTGTTGGGTAGTGTATGTAAATTTATTAGTCTTGTATGAGTTTTTAATGTACTTCAAAACTATGACTTCGGCTTAACTAACTAATCATGATTTTTCCCACTTTGCTACGATATTTATTAAATTAAATTAAATTTTGTACGACATACAAAAAGTTTCTTTCCATATTTTGACTATTGCAATGGGACAAAATTTCAAATAAGCTTAAACTACTTGTCCAACACTTTTTGCCTAATGATTGACAGCACCATTTACAGCACTAACTCGCACAGGCACTAGGCAATGATAACGAAAAAGTTTTTTAATGCATTTCCCGTCACTAAAAGTTTTTTAATATGTAGGATTATTACTTGGTTATTTGTCTTATTACTTTGATGGGTAATCTCAAAACATATAAAGAATAAACCTTAAAAATCCTAATTTGAAATACATTTCCTTATTTCTATATTTTTCATCGTCCAAGAAATTGCATTTTTTTAATATAACTAGGGGGTCTTGTGGCACATTGTTTTAAAGCTCCTAAAATGACTTCAAAACTTACATAACATAAAATCAATACCTTGACATATTACAAAATGGGAGTATTGTGAATACCCGAGTACCTGATCTCGATGGCAATATTTCCAAAGCTTAAATAGTTACATATAAAATGTTTTCGCCTAAGTTGTCTATTTATGGGAAACTTTGTTATTTTTAATTTAACGAAAAAAGCTTTTTACTATAAATAGTTCTGCATGATCTCAAACCCAAAATTTAGGTATCAGACATTAATTTTTTTACTAGTGTACGAGGTATCTCAAAAATATATTTTTTTCAAAAGAAAAGTAACGTTATTTTTGTCAAAATTAAAAATTATTATAAGGAAAACATGTTAGGAAATTAAAATGAATTTTAGATATGCAAACTCATTCGTTTACAAAAAACGACCATTTATTTAATTTTTATATGTGATAACGAGCGTTTCTTTGACTTTTTGCTGTTTTGACAGTTTCTAAACTTTTTAGGTATAAAGTTTTAAAATAAATATTAACTAAAGTAAAAATTACCTTTTATCATTGTCGTATAAAAAAATATTTTTTTTGTAAATAAACTGGTTCCTATATTTGAAAGTTATTTTTAAAACCAAACATTTTTTTAATAATAATTGAAGATATCAATGGATAAAAGTGTTATGTGACATTTGAGTATTCTGATATATTGTGACTGCAATGAGTTGATATTTTCTTTTTTTTCTGAATAACTTAAAACAACCTTTATCCACGGACCTCTTCAATTTTTAATATTGTCAAAATACCGGTAATTTCCTTCTAAACAAAATTTATATAATTTTGAAAGCCTTGTATACCAGTAAAAAAATTATTATCTGGTAATTGGATTTTAAATTTTAGACCATGCAAAATTTTTTATAAAAAATATTTTTTTAGTAAATAATAGAAAAGTTTCCCATATGTGAAAAACTTAGGTGGATATACTGTATAAATAAAGTGGTAGTTTCCTTATGCATTTTTAAAGATCTGTATTTTTATTAGAAGGGGGTGAGGAATGGTTAATTCGCGCTCAAAAAGACTATTTTTTTATATTTTTCTGACGACACTGCCAATAATTCTTGATTAAACTCAATGGCACATTAAAATATAACTAGAGTCCGATCGAAACTGGTTTTACGGGCGAAACCAAAACTGAGGTGGTCAAGTATAAAATAATTTAAAATACCAAAATTTGGGGGAGCAGGGGCGTATATATACTTTTTTTTTATTGGGGGATATATACTTTTTTTATTAAGGGGTTCTTAAATAATTTTTAAGACCAAAAAAAAACTACCCTTGGTTGTAAAAACCATTTAATTTTAAATAATTTTCATAATTTCTTAAATGAACATAGCACTTGTTCTTTACTTAATCTCTTTCCTCAGGTAAGGCTATGGGGGGAGGGGCGGTAATTTTTTATTGTTTTTAATAAAATAAAAATATGGACAAACTTAAAAAAACTCTACAGCGTTACCTTAAAAGTATTTATAGAAATAGTGGTAAAAGTTTTAAAAGACCTGTGCAGTAGTTTTAAAGTTATAATGGTCACTCTCGAACACTTTAAAAACGTTGTGCAAAAAGCACTTTAAAGGTAGCTACGTAGATAAAAGTTATGAATAAGGTGGTTACTTAAACCTTTGTATCTTCGGTAATTTTGCTTTGATTTTTTCAAATTATTACCCAATATTTTTAAAATGGCCTTAAAAAATGTATTTTTAAAAATTAAAAAAAAAGTTTAAATTCATATATCTCCCCTAAAGGTACCATAATTTTTCTGTAGAACATTAAATTTTCTAAAATATTTATGTGAGGGGTGTTATTTTTAACTTAAAAATCGTATTCTTACTTGAAAGTTTTAAAAAATACAAAAAAGCTACATTTGTAAATTTAAGTGTTTTTGGGTAAAAACTTTTAAACATAACCAAAAAAAAACTACTTACACGTTAATAAACACTTTGATACTTTTTGGGACGAATCTTTCTGTATACCGGGTGACAACAAAACTACTATACAGTAAAATCAGTGCAAACCATATAGTTTTCAAATTTGGGGACGTCATGTTGTATCATTGGATACCAATTTTAGATATAATGGCATCTATGTATTACTTTCTGTGTAACCAAAAGTGATATAAACTTTAATATTTTTAATGGAACACCCCTATATATTTTTAGGATATAAATTCTACAGGTTATTCCTGATATAAAACCTTAAATATATGCCTGACCTAACTTTTTTGGTTTTGGATAAAATAGCGTTTGAAAATGTCCCAACGACAGCCCAATCTGCAGTTTATATGGGAAAACAAATGAACATCACATAAAATTAACATGCTTAAAATAGTTTTTTCAAAAGACTCTACCTTTAAAAATCCTTATATTACTACTTCCTATTTGACCAGAAGTGCTGTAAAATTTGAACTTTCAAGTATGATAACCCTGGTAATTTTAATGGAACACCTTATATATCTAAAACTAAAAAATATAGGTTATGGTTAGATTATAGGTTTTATTTTAGGAGTAGCTTAAACAATTTAAATCTTTAAAAAATATATCGGGTGTTTCCTTAAAGTTACCAGGGTTATGATACTTAGAATTTCAAATTTACAGCACTTCCGGTTAAACAGGGAGTATTATTATATTGGTCTCTAAAGATAGTCTAGAGTCTTTAAAAGAACCATTTAAAGCATTTAAAATTTTTGTGCTGTTTATTTGTTTTCCTATAAAACTACATATTGTGCTGTTGTTTTGACATTTTCAAACGCCATTTTCTCCAAAACCAAAAAAGTTAGGTTATGGATATCTTTAAGGTTTTATATCAGGAATGACCTGTAAAATTTAAAAATATACAGAATGTTTAATTTAAAATTTTCAAGTTTTATCACCTTCGAATAAACCGGAAGTTAGACAGAGATGCTATTATATCTAAAATTGGCATGCGGTGATACAATATAACGTCCTCATATTTTAAAAATATAAAGTTGCACTGAAGAAAATAGAATTGCTGGATAGTAATTTCGTTGTCACCAGGTATTTACAATATTCATGTTTAGTATGTTAATTTAATGTGAATGTCTGTTGGGTTATCTATTAAGGGGGTCAAACGGAATATGCCATTTACTCACTACACAGTCAGCAGAAATACAACATTTCCTGTTTTAAGCTTAGTGTTTATAGGACAAGTGACACATGGTAATTACCAAAAGCAGCTCTATTCAGTTTCCACTACCTTGCAGATGCAAAGATGAAACATGATTTATATACAAAGTAACTCTCAATGAAAATTTGAAAGGGTGTTAGCTTTTAAGGCCAAACAGCTTAGAAAGATAAATTTGTAGTAGGTAATGTTACAACATTTATTCAGTATTTTTAATTAAAATTAAATTTAATTAAATAAAATCTAAAACAAAAGCTTCATTTTCAAAGTACACTATATTTTATTTTAGAGGTGTCACACAGGGAACTGCTGCGTCAAATTACTTGATAAGGAGGCTTTGAAAAATTTTAAAAATTTGGTAACATTATAAAGTCAGTGGGATACAACTAAAATATTTTGAAAGCTCTACTTCTTCTGGTTGTAATAAAAGTTAATTTAAACTTCCTTATTTTAAACGGATTATTATATATTAATATATTATTTATTTTTAAATTCTGCGTCAAGTCCAACATTTTTGACTTATTAAAATTTTATGTCAAAAATGACGTTTACAAGTCATTACTCTACCTTTAATTTATTTTAAATAAAGCCTTTAATTATAGTTGTTGTTGGGTTCTTCATAAAAAAAAACATCTTTAGTAGGCTGTACTTATATTTTACAATTAATAAATACAAAGTGGTCAAAAATAATCAGTAAAAATTATAACCACCAAAACCTTAGAAATAATTTTTCCAAATGGAAACCTCTATCTTTTTTTACCTCATTCTATTAAGCATCAAAACTAAAGATAAGTTTGTATAAGGATGTCCATTTCAAAAATTAATAGTTTTTATATTTACAATTTAATATTTATGTATTCTAACAATGCTTTTAAGTACTGCTTACTTGACTTTGTTAACCTTGACCACGAAATGCGGCGTCAAAGCCAACTACACCTTACCTAACCGTATTTAAAAGCATTGGTAAAATAAATAAATATTAAATTGTTAATATTTCAAATACTATACATTTTTTGGAATAGGCGTCCTTATACAAACTTACCCATATTCTTAATGCTTAACAGTCGCACCTGGGGCGGGGGGGTCAGGTACTGACCCCACCGTAGTTTTTGCTATACCTTTTAGATGGAAAAAAAATTAATATCGTTTTACGACTTTTATACATGATCGGTTAGAAGTGTATTTATGCTAAATATATAAGCTTGTTGCAAATAGTACCGGCTTGAACATCGTTTTTGAGATGAGTTGCATGGGGACTCACTAACTAATGAAGTGTTTGCAACTAACAACTATCGTAATATAACCAGTGAATTTCTAAAAGGAAGTTTGCAGTAGTTAAGGTAGTTCTATCGATACCACAAGAGTCAAATGAGTGCTTAAGGTTATTTTACTACCGTAGTATTTATATTTGGAAACGCTGCCGAAAAATAATAGTAATCATAAGAAAACATCTACTGGACAAGCATCTTTTAACAAGTTATCGGTTTTAAATTTTTATGTTTATTTACTAATAAAATCTCTAAACCACCCTTGTCATAATCACCAAAAAAATATCTTATTAAAAAGGTAAAACAGTCACTGAAAAAAATTATAACAAATTTGTAAAACAAGGTCAAGTAGCACATAAATTAAAAAGATAACCAAGGAAAGTTTTTGTCATCTAACCTGTCAAACTAAGGTAAATATTGATACATCGAATTGTGGTCGTTAAATTGTTTACTTAAAAACATGTTTTCTAATTATTGCAAATATTTATTATCAATCATTAAATCTTGTAATCGAAAAACTTTTGAACTGGCATCAATTTTATGTCCCCATACCGTATTAGATAAACTTTATCGGGCGCATCGTAACCTTTCGACGGCGTTGCCATATGTCAGTCACATAGCATATTTTTCTCAATTATTTAATAATTATTCCTATCACAAGCTCAAGGTCGAATTTTATTTAGCCAAAATGTTAAAAATTGTTTTTTGCTTTGGTTGATACAACTTTTATTAAAATCATAACATCAGTTTTTTTGAAGTAATATAAAATCTTTGATTTGCCATAGGGATCAATGTTAAAAGAAATTATTTTATAATATTTATAACTTTTTTAGTTCTCTGTAGACCTTTAAAAATTTAACTGGTTTATATTCTTATTATAAAGTACCAGTATGCTAAGTCTTATAATTTTATGAACATTAATTCTTACACCGGTAGTACTACCTTATTACTATCTTTAAAAATATTTTACGTTAAATGAATCGTCCTGCCCAAAAAGTAAAGCATATTTGTTACTGTTTAATTTACTTTTAGGGAAAATAAAACATAAAGCAAGGTATCTTTAAAAAAATGGTTTTTGTCTTTTTTCTTATCAAGATATAAAAATTGAGAACGATAAACTAGAAATATCTCTATACTATGTGTAAGTCAAGTAAAGTCGACATTGTTAGATACGTTTTATAAATTTATGAAGGCATACAGTTGCCGACATAAAACTTAGTAATGCCTCCATGGGTTTTTTAATTTAATTAATAAATATATATTTTTTTAATTTAAAAAATGTAACAAGTTGTGAACACTTGATAATCTTAAAAGCAAATTGGGACAAAAAGTCTTAATAAAACAAGTAGAAAATAAACTATGTCGCTTGAGTATGGAAAACCTTTATAAAATATAGGTATTGCAAAATAATAATATTGCACCAATAATATACTTTTTATTTATTGTTATTAGAAGGTTTATCACTATTTTCTTAAAATGATAAGGTTAAACGTAAAGGTAAATTCCCCACATCTAAGTGAAAAAAAAGCTGGGTCAGTCGCTGAGCCCCCTGCCCCAGGTTCTCCGGGTTCACAAATATGCCTCAGGTGCGACTGTTAATAGGATAATGTAAAAAACGATAGGTTTTCCATTTGAAAGAATTGACTGCATGGTCCAAAACTATTAAATACAAAATTTTATTTTGATTAGTAATATACAAGGCAAGTTATAACTAAATAATCTAATCTAAGGTCTAAGGTCTCTACGTAAACAGAAAAAAGAAACTCTTATCACTATCATAGAGTGAGGAAATTATAAGAGTTATCATGGAATAGCCGATTTAAGGACAGGTCATGCGAAAACTACCAATATAATTTTATTCGTTTCTCGTTGAAATACCGCCAGTTAGGCATTTCAGTAAGCTTACGTGTCTCCCCACCGCTGATGTTACACGAGGCGAGGCTTCGACCGATGCATTTAAAGTGTAAACTGGAAAAATGACAAGCCTGCCGCCAAGCCTGCCGCAAAAGCGGTACGAAAATTTTAACATGCCATGGTTTCTCTTTTCCGTAGGTATGTTACTTTATGTCACTATAAAGAATTACAAAGTGACAATATGGATTAAAATCTAGACTACCAGCAATCAACTACAAATACAGGGTGTTTTAAAATTTATATATTATATATTTATATATATTATTCTACGTCAAAAAAGCCCTAGTTTAGTATATAAATCTATGTTCGAAATGCATTTTTAAAAGATACAGGGTATTAAAATTCTAAAAAGAAAAATATTTTTTTATTATAATTTTTAACCCGCAGTAAATATTTAACTGGTATTTGGTACATTTGTTAACAGCAGCAAAGACATTTTTTTATGTAAAATGTTTTAAAAAAATACCATTTACGTCCGTACCATATTTGTAAAGACTATTTTTCATTAAAAAATGGGGCGCCACTGCCTTTTTTTAAATAAAAAATAATTTTAAAATCCTCATTGAATTCGAAATAAATTTGATCTTTGACTTTTTCCCAAACGATGCTTAGTTTTCCAACAGCAAAATGAAAACCACTTTGATACATGACGCATTTGCGAAAATAATGCCAAAAATGATAAATATTTAGGACCTAAAATTTTAAATAATTTTTGTAAAGTTTTTGTTAACAAATTTACCCTGCATCAAACTAGTTTTTAATTTTTTCTTTAAATACTATGCGTCGTTTGGGAAAAAGTCAAGAAATCAAATTTGTTCCAAATTCAATGGGAATTTTTTCTTAAAAAATAGTCCACACAAATGTAGTACAGACGTCACTGGAAAATTTTTTAATTGTTTTTTACATAGGAAAAAATGTCTTTGCTTCTTTAAGCCAAGTACCAAATAGCAATTAAATATCTATCGCGGTTTAGAAATAATTAATTAAAAAAATGTTTTTTTCCTTAGAATTTTAATACCCTGTATTTCTTGAAGGAAGCGTTTCCGAACATGTTTATATAGGAAACTAGGGCCTATTTTGACGTAGAATATGTCATTAATATTTGGTGCATTTACCACCCTGTAAATTCGTAATTTTTTAAAAATATCTTAATATTTCGGTTTATTTTTTCTTGTTTGTTGCGAGACTTGAGAATCTGTCTACACTCCTGTACATGAACAAAACTCTTCTTTATTATTTTTATCCCAGCAACCCTATTTCAACTTCCCCGATTCTACGTCATATCTTTTCTCAGATTTCAAGCTTTTATAAAAATGTTTGAATCCCTGCATATTCAAGTATTTCTTTTGTAATATACTAAAATGTAATAATATACTTTTGCAACGTATATTTTTATGAACAAAGGAATCCCTTTTAAAAACAACAAAATTCTTTAAAAATTTTATTATTTTTATATAGGAAACATAAACTTTTAAAATACGTAGCGAGCTTTTATTTTTTATTCGGTTTTTCATTGTTTATTTGTTTTCTGGATATATAATTTTAAATAATATATTATTTGTCTTCACTCCAAAGTAAAGATACTTAATAAATATTTTTAAAAACCTAAACTTTTTATACATTACTAAGGGCTATTTTGCTTTTTTAATATTATATTAAAAATTAGGTTAACCTTCCTTTAAAGAAATAAAGTAATTATTTATTTCTTTAAAACAATTACTTTCATTTAGGTTATGTATTAATTAAATTAATATTTTCAGAGGTATCTTGCATAAATTAAAAACAAATTAATTTTTTTGAGCCACACTGTATGTATCCTTGGGTTACATTTTTTTATTTTTTTATTTTGCACTGCTGTATATACAGGATGTCTCAACTCTATTTATACAGCAAATTACTTCGCCCCTGTACAAGATACAAAAATTAACTTAAGATAGAAAATGTTTTCTTTAATACACTTTTTTCCTGACAGTACTAGTTAATATACAAGGTGTCTCAAAAACATAATTTTCATTGTCAACTTGGTTTTTTAAATGGAACACCCCATATATTTTAAAAAATTTTGACTTTATAATAAATTCTGCATCAAAAATATATACCACACTATACGTCAATTATTGCTGGTTTTTGAGATATGTTATATACTTATTAACGACTAAAAGTGAAAAAAAAATCATGCTTTTGAGACACCTTGTATAATAACTAGAACCATCAGTAAAAAGTGTGTATCTAAATAAATATTTTCTAATTTAGGTTTATTTTTGTATCTTGTACAGGGGCGAAGTTATTTGGTGTATAAATAGAGTTGGTTCACCCTGTATATAATTTTTTTATTTTTTTAAATCATGTCCTTTTATTTATGTATGTCTTAAACAAATGAATTAACATTTCCGAGAAATAAAAATACTTTTTGGTAATTCCTCACACACCCTGTATTATTTATTACTGTTAGAAAAATATTTTAAAATTAAAAAAAAGTCTATATGAGATATATCCAATTTTTTATAGTTTTGGAAATATGGCCATTCTCGGGAGGTTAATAATAATCTGGATGTTTTATATAAAAGACCCTCTATATGGCTTCATCATTGAAAACGTATTTTAAAGAGCTTTGAAAAATATCACACTTTATGTATCTTTTTTGAAAGATTTGGAAATATAGCCATTCAAATCTTAAAAAAGTAGATATTTTCTTTGTTTTATTTCTAACAAAGCTATGATATAATGGAAGTTTAACGTAATTTTAAGATTTAAATGGCCACATTTCCAAAACTGTAATAGATGGACATATTAAATATGGTGTTTTCTTAAAGGCCTTTAAAATATATATTTATTGGTAATGTTAAAACAGGGTGTTTTATTTCCAAAACCATGAAAAATTGGAAATATCACATGTGCATTTTTTTAGAGCATTTTAAAAGCCCTTTCCAATGGGTATAAGGTATACAGAGTGTTTTATTTAAAAAAGAGTATTTTTCTGTATAACTCAAAAACCAGATTGTCAATTGTTTATTTTAAGCTTTTGTTTTAAACAGCGTAAAAAATGCTACTAAAATGCTACTTTAACCATCCTGTATTTCAAATAATAAGGAAGTTACCAATGACGGACATTTATTTTGGATGAGCCTGTAGAAAGGGATCCTATTTCAACATATCTAAAATATTACTCCTATTTAATTTAGCTCTTAAGTCCAAAAAGGTCTACTTTAAAAGTTTAAATTATAAAACAAAGCTTAATTATTATAGCGTGTATATAAAAGTAAAAGAACAAAGAAAAAAATATTATAATATTCTCTATATAGATTTATTTCTTTTACGAAACTGCAGAATCTAAACGGTTATTCATTTCTTTAAAGAAGAACTTTTTTTTATAGTATGCAATATTTTCTAACGATCCTTAGAAAAGTGTTATAATTTAGCCTAATCTAAGCACTAGAAACGAATTCTGCATATTCAAGAAAATGGACTTTTTATGAAACTTTTAATATAAAAAGAAAAACAAAAGCAATCCTATTTTAGTAATACTTACAAAAAAAAATAAAAATTAAATTATTGATTAACTTGCTGTAATCAATTAACTCAGTAGCTTAGAAGTAGGGTCGTGAAACCTGGAATTTCTGCCGGTTTTCCAGATGGGTGCCTTGGGTGAAATTTCTAATGGACTAAACATTGCCACTCAGATATTTAAAAAAACACGAATGCACGCCACTGTTTACTTATATTAAAAATACATGACATTTAATAAGCTTCAACAAAAATTAGACAAAAAGTCAGTTTTACGCAAAATAAGGTACAAAATGGGTGCTTCTCTTTAATATTGGTACGATTTTTTTATTAATATAACTCTAAGTTACTTACTAAATATCTATTTGGCTTGACCAAAAAATGCAGTTTTTTATGTATGTTTGTATGTAATGCATATTTATTCTAAATAGCAAAAAAATTAATAGGAACGGTTTATATTTAAAAATTTGCAATAACCGCGCAAATACAAGGCACAGGGTATAATAAATATATGTCCTAAACGTTTTACTTTTAAAACTTCAGGGTGTTTAAATAAAAAAAAATAGTTTTTTTATAATAGCTTTTATACCACTTAAGATATTTTTAAGAAATTTGGTAGACGTATCCTATGGACTAAGAGACTATTTTTCACGTACAAAAAATTAGATGGAAAGTCCCGTTTAGTTTAAAATAAATTTAATTTCCAACTTTTTTATTTAATTTTCGGGTTTTTGCGTTTAACATACACCATTTCTCAACAACCTTCTCTCGTCCACAACTAATTCCATTCATAGTTTCGCCGACGATAGTACCCTTCACTCCAGCTTTCGGGTCCCTAAACCCATCACTAAACCTGACTTGGAAAATAAACGCAGAGCGATGCAGATATCTCTTTCGCAGGATCTTAATTTAATATTGGATTGGGGCGCCAAAAATCTCGTCTATTTTAATGCATCTAAAACACAGTCATGTTCCTTGTCGCGAAAAGAGTCATTAAATACTCATCCTCTACTTATGAGCGGCCAAGTTCTACAGAGCAAAGACACCTTCAATCTCGTGGGCGTCACATTTGAAAGTAACCTTAACTGGCATAAACACATTGTATCTATAGCCACGGCAGCTTCAAAAAGCTTGGATTTCTCTTTCGAGCTAAAAAGTATTTTTCCGCTTCTAATTTATACACTTTATATGTGTCCCAAATCCGACCTCCCTTGGAATATTGTTCTCATATCTGGGGCATGGCGTCCCCAACAACCCTGAGCATTCTTGATTCTATTCAAAGAAGAGCTATTCGTCTCATTAATGATCCTTCACTTACAGAAAGGCTTCCCTCTCTTGCCCATCGTCGGGCTGTGGGCGATTTATCGCTTTTTATAGGTACTTCCATGGCTTCTGCTCTGAAGAATTGACCAGTATAGTTCCTCCACTTACGGTTCCCAACAGAGAAACTCGTGGTTCCGCGCGTATGCATCCCTATACGGTCCAACTGGACAGGCCCCGAACTTCTCACTTTGTTCGTTCTTTTATCCCTAGAGTTTCTAGATTGTGGAACCTGCTGCCCGCGGAGGTCTTTCCTTCCCCCCAAATCTTCAAGTATTTAAGTCCCGTGTCAACAAACTCCCTCTTACCTCGCTTAAGACACCCACGGTACCTTAGTATTTAGGCTTTTAGCCTTTGTGGTTTGTCCAAAGATAAAAAAAAAAAAAAAAAAAAAAAAAAAAAAAAAAAAAAACATGGCCATTTCATATAGTTAATACTTATATAATTATACAGTAATTTTATTTTGTTTTTATGATTATTTGACCAATATTACATACATACTGTCCACAGATGGCGTTTACAAAAGGTAAAATGGACCAAAAATTTTGTTTTTTTAAAAAATTATTTCTTCATAAAAATTTTTGCTTTTTTAAAAATATAATTCACGAAGAGAAAACGTTGACTTTGTATACAGGGTTCGCAAAAATTTAAAAAACATAATTTTACTACCTATATTTTTCATTTTTAAGCCATATGGTATTTGGAAAATTTATTTAAAATGACGATTTTAATCGATTTAAACAATAATCCATAATTTGGCAAAAACAGCTAAAAATTTGTTGTGTAAAAATATGGAGAAAGCAGGAATTTAAAAAGCAAATTATGGGAGTTTCTGAGGTTATTTTATAAAAAAAAATTAAAATTATTAAGTTTTTATAACTTCAAAATCAGTTTCATAAATTATACTGACCTAAATTCAAGAAAAATTAATTTTTTAAATTCGACGATAATTGATTCTATACTTTTTATTTATTTTTTTAAATAAAATGATTTTGTGTAGAGAATAATTGGTCAATGCAGTGCATTTTTGTTTAATACAGGGTGTTCCCTATATGCGGTAAGAAAATTTAATGGCGTATTCTCAAGCTTTTTTATAAAAGAAGTTTTTATAAACATGGATCCTCAAATGTTTCGTTCGCAAGGTACAGGGTGTTAAACTTTTTAAAAAACCTTAAAATTTCTAAAACACTTTTTTTAGTAAAATTTTGGGGACTATATATAAACGTTATTTAATTAAGTATTTGCTGTTGTTGTGTATGATCTTAACTAAGATGCGTATATCACGCCTTCACTGGTCTCACTAATTAAAATTAATTTAGGGCTAAATGAACTTCAGCAAATACCACAGCCAAAATATATTAAATTCGGATATGGCATATTTAAGATATTATTTAAAACTTATTTTTTTAAAGATTAACACCTTGTACCTAATAAACAAAGCAATTTCGGCCATATATTAATATAAAATTTTTTGTTATGAAATTGGCTCAGAAATACGCTCTTAAATTATATTACCGAAATTAGGAAACACTCTGTATAATGAGTTGTCATGCAAACTAAGTGCTAGTACGCACTTAAAACATTTCTACAATATACATAATATTGTAAAATTAAAAAGCGATATGATTCTGCCGATTACTTTGTTTATATTTATTATTAATAAAAGCGTCCATCAAATAAAAAAGTTAAAATATTAAATTTGTTTCGAGTTTTAATAAAAATAAAATCACTTAATTCCACACGATCAGCACTGCTACTTTTTTGTACGTAAAAATATATCGTGTTATACATAGATGTCTCTTAAAATTTTTACAAAAGTCTTTTTGGTTGGTATAAAACTTATAAAAATATGATATTTTTAAAAAATTGTAACACCCTATAGCTTAAAAAGTAAGGCGTTTTTTCTTTTTTTTTTTGATAAAAAGTCACCCCTTAAAGTTTGTCCTTAGAGTTACTAAACACCCTGTATAACTAACACCATCAATTCAGATCAATAGAAAACCTTAATTTTTTTCTAAACTGACTGGCATAAATCGTAGATGATCTGCAGATAACTAAATCAATTTGAAAGAACATTAATTAAAGAAAGTAAACACAGATAAAAAACGAAAAAAAAGCTGATTATTGTAAATCCGAAAAGATCCTTAAACAAGCCGTAGTAAAGCTCCTGTGAGGTATTTTTGTTTTCTTTTTTAATCAAAACTCATTTAAGCCAAAAGAGAAACCTCTTGAATCCAAAAATACAAAATAAGCAACTTATTGGTTTTCCCCATTCGTAATAAATTTTACCGAAAGCTACGATTTAAAAGTTTTTTTTCCTCTAACCGAATTCTATACTTATAGCTTGGATCAAGTAATGGTGCGAATCTTTTTTCCAGTTGACTAGTTTAAAAAGGTATTTTTTTTCGTTTAAGCACCTGTAAGCGTAAAAGCTTAAATTAATTTTAGCAAAACAAAAGTTTAAGTTTTTTTCAGTTGAACTACTTTTGATTACACCTTGTACAGGCAAGCTATCCAAAGGCTGTACGACAAACTTAAGGGGGCAATTTTGCAATTAAAATAAGGAAAAATATACTTATATGTAAATATGTGTACCAAACACTATACTTTTGGAACTAAAGAATGCTTAAATTTTAAGACAATATTTGTTGGCGAAAATTTTGAATACGGGACCATTTGACGTCACTATGGACCTATTTTACCATATAAAACTATCTGCTTTGGACACAAGGGGCCGGCCGGTGGCCCAGAAACATGTATTTCAATATTTTACAATTAGATTGCACAAACTAATTTTTATTATTAACAAATAAGCTAACTTACTTTGTGACGGGAAAACACCGCACTAGGAGTATTATTCTAAAGCAAAATCTACATTCTTTAAATTATACTTACTCAAAACAGGTAATTATTCCTTACCAATTAGTTTCCCTTTTATGGTGTCAATTTGTGTATACAGAGTGTTCAGTAACTCAACCAACAAACTTTAAACGGTAATTCTACAATGAAAATTATGAAAAAACTTTATGTATAACCATATGTCCTAAAAGTCCTAGTTTTTAACAGGGTGTTAAAATTATTTAAAAAAACATTGTTTTTTTTAGTTATTTTATACCCATTTAGATATTTTAAAGGCACCCTTAACACCAGAAAAATTTTTTTGGCATACAAAAAAAAATATCAGTGTCGTTCATGAGGGGTTTAAGGTAAATATTTTTTGAGGAAAAGATGGTACGCCACTGCATTTTTTTAAATGAAAATATATTTTTTAAGTCCTTGTTTAGTTTAAAACAAAATTGATCTCTTTTTTTGGTTGGTGAACGGTTTTTTCATAAAAAAATAGAAACCATTTTTTGGCATGGTCATTTTGTATTCCCAATATCAAATTCTACAGTAAAAAACAACCTTTGTTATTTATTTTTTATTTAGATAGAAATTTGTGCATGCTGGGAAATGGTTTTAATATATTTTCATGAAAACCGTACATCAAATAAAAAAGTTAAGTGATTTGTTTTAAAAATAAACAAAAAAATTTAAAGATGCAGTGGCGTACCAGTTTTTTTCTTTAAAATATTTACCTTTAACCCCTCATTGCCGACACTGTTAATTTTTTTTATGTCTGTCAAGTTTTAAAATACCTGAATGGGTATGAAATAATAAAATATATGTTATTTATTTGGGTACACGCCAAGTCAGTTACTTGGCATGTACCCAAAGCCGACCTTTCATTTTAGGTGCCTCACACTTGGTATGGTAATTTCTAAACGACCCTTTGCAAGGTATACTGTGTTAATACAGTCGTCAGGAATTACTTAATTTGGTTTTTTAAATTAAAACACCCCGTAGTTCAAATACTAAAAAGTATGGGACATATATGATTATTAAATTTTACATACCGTTCCCTACAGAGTAACCACATTTTTTTTTTAAAGGGTTTGATATAATTTTTGATTTTTATTTGCAAATGCAAACTGCAATCATTTTTAAAATCAATATTTTTTTTATGTTAATTGATTAGGTTTTGCCAATATGACCATTATTTAATTAAGTTAAAATTTGTTTAAAACTAAATGGAACTTTTAATTAACATTGTATTCTAGAGATATGCAGTAGCATACTATTTTTTTAATAAAAAGTTATTACGGAGAATTGATATGGAGTCCTGGTAAGAACATACTTTTTCACAAAAATTATTGTATGTTGGATACACAGGGTGGCTTAAAAATGAATTGTTTTAAAATTATTATACTAGAGTAATTCCTAACTACGGTGCAAAACTTTAAAATGTGATTTCTTATATCATTTTATTAAGAAAAGTTTCTTTAAAGATATAGCCGAAGCTGCTTCGTTTTTGAGATACAGTGCGTTAAAGTTTTTCTTAAAAATTCGGTATTTTAGAAAAATTATAAAAACCCTTAAACCGATTTGGTTGAAATTTGGTTTGTCTGTTTAATGTAATAAAGCACTTGTTAAGCTTTAACTAGATTGACTTTTTTGGGTTAAGTCGCGTTTAAGTGGACTCCCCAGCCAATATTATTGAGGGAAAAATGTATGTCACTTTTATGCAGTTTTTATATTGTTTTTCCATAAAGCACCTTAAACATTTTTTTTTAATATTGTACAATTTTTTTGTATCTAGCTTCGTATTTAAGATATTTATATTATATCGACTTAAAAAAATTACGCCCTGTATCTCAAAAACCAAGCAACTATGGATATATGTTTATAATTTTTTTCTCTATACAATAACATAAAAATTTTCCTTTATAGTTTCACACCGTAATTAAAAAATAATTCGTATTTTAATTTGGGTTGCACTAAATAACTTAAATGCAAATATCAAGAAAAGGTTGCTTAGATATTTTTTTAAGTATACTTTTTAATGTAGAAAGCATAGAAGAGTTTAATATTTTATTTGGATGGTCCATACTGAAAAACTATATTAGGAGTACTGCGACCATTAAAGTCTCTAGAAGCGTCAAAACAACTAACAAGTTAGTTATAAATTTTTTTCTTCTCCTATTGTAAAGTATATATTTGTTTTAAAAAGTTTTTGAGGTTATATATTTACTTTCATATAATTAATGTGAATAATTTAAAGCTAAATAATTACTTCTATTAAAAAAAGGCAAATGTAAGTGTTGTCGACATAAGAAAAACCTACAACTTATGTAATAACTAGTTTTAACATAACCTCAAAAATTTTTGAGAAAAGTAGAAAAAACGGTTTTTCATTTTTATCTTTTACAAAAATAGCAAAAATTAACAAGTTTGCATATTAAAACGCTATTTTTATTCAAAAACATTTATTTTTTTATAAAAATTTTCGATATTGTAAAAATAATAATACTTTTTTCTTGAGCAAAATTCACATTTTTTGAGATACCTCGTATACGAGTACCGCTTATATGTATTATTTTAGGTAAAATGTTTGTTATATTCGAAATTATTGATTCTCAGTTGTTGTGTAAATTCTTAAAAATTTAAAATGATATTTATTTAAACGTGCCCTAAAACGTCCGTCAGTATAGGACTTACATGTTAAATATGCAAATTTCAAAAGCTTATATCTCAAAATTTAGTCCTATTAAAAAAAACTCTTATGTATAGAGGACACTTATAAGTATGTGTATTCAAAGTTTTAAAAAATCCTAAAAAAGTGATTTTTTGGGAACGTGCTTAACTCAGAAAACCCGTAGAAACCAAGTTGTATTAAAATAGTCCAAACGTATTAACTATTAATAAAATAACTTAATTTTCATTTTAACACCTGTAGCTTAGTTATTTTTAACTTTTGTAAGTGAGGTAAGTTTAATTAAATCGCAATATTTTAACTTTACAATTTTACAGTTGAATTTTGGCCCGTTACTTAGGTATATTACAATTATTAAAGCCGACCTTTCATTTAAGGTCCTTCACACTTCGTATGGTAATTTCACAAACTACCCTTTACAAGTTATACTGTGTTAATACAGTTGTCAGGAATTACGAAATATATACACTAGTATACTGGATATATTATACCACAATACAGTGGCGAAATTGAATTTAATTATCTCTAACCAAATTGTCAATTACTGGCAATGGTGGGTATAAAATGAGTAAATAAAAATAAATAAATAAATAACGACTTTATTAGGAAAAGAAAAGGTAAGAATTAAATTAAAGAACCCAAATAACTATAACAAATTAAGAAATATCCTGAATTCGCCCTTCTACTAATTTGAAATGTTTAATGCAAGAAAAAGAAAACGTATGTTTTCCTGTTTCTTTTCGAAACTTTAATTTAAATTTTCTCTAAGCATGTATTAATGTCAAAAAGAAACAAATAAAGCATTTTATCTCACAGTTTTTCGGTCCTGCATGGATTGACTTAAAATTTTAACCGAAGGTAGAGAATAGCACAGAGAATAATATCTATCTTGAACCGAAACGATTTTTGCGAAAAAAGTAACAATTTTTCGAAGAGAAAATTTATGCTTTTTATGGGTTTTTCGCAAATAACTTGAAAATTATGCATTTCATATAAAAAAAAACTGTTTAGATTACAATTGTAGGTTTTAAAGAGAAGTAAAAAAATATTTTATAATTATTTTTTAACGACCAATAGGAGATAATGGTTAGCTTTTTTGTCAAAGGTAAATTTAATTTGAATGAAAATGGGAAAATGCTGCATTATTTGAAAGAAACATATAAAATATTCTTTTAAGGTATATAATTAGACCGCTTTTTACAAAAGCAATCATAAAAATTTAGTTTTATGGTTATTTTTTCTACAAAAAAATGAACCCCACAACTACCCTCCTAAATAAATTTAACCTACATTTCTCTGCATATCTTATACATGTATTAATAATATGTCCAAAAAGTTTGAACAATTAAAAATTTTGTAATTTCAGGAAAATTTAGGCATAATAAGTTAAAAACTATTTTTTTTAAATTTAGTATTTTTTACCCTTTTTTTCTAAATAACCCTTAAATACTGCAGGTAAGAACAAAACGATGGAATTTAAAATTGCAGCTTACTAATGACTAAACATTTTTGTAGATTTTCTACAGTAAATATTTGGCGAGTATATAACCTGTATTTACGAATGGGCACCACCTTTTCTGAGCCTTTTAAACTCGCCCAATTTAAAACTTATGAATCTTAAAGGATTTTATTTACAAAGCTTCGTAGCTTTTTAAAAACCATGCAAAACATATGTATTTTTCTTAAATTTGGAATTTTAAATAAATTAAGCTTCTTCGAAGTATTGGCGATACATGTATAAAGAGATTTGTAAAAATGTGAAGGTCGACTTTAAGGGGGTTGTTTTTATTGATTCTTTTGTAGACATAAATTAGGTAAATTACTTTATTTTTATCATGATCCTATATATATTATTTACAAAATTCTTTAAAAAATAGTCTAGGTATGTACTTTTAAAAAGTTCTATAGGTTTTCGTAGAAAAATGCAGCATCTTTCCGTTCGTTATTTAACTTTAAAGCCATTTTTTGTTGTTAATACGGTTCAAAACATATTAAAAACATTACATTTTCTTGCTGAACGGTGACGTCATGTACGTCGCGTATTTAACCATGTTTGAATACATTCCGGACAACGCAACGGTTTAAAAACACGATACTTATCTCTGTCAGGCAGGCGTATGCATCGTACTCGTATAAAACGCTGTTTCGGTTATTTCTTGTAAACATTTTACATGGCAGATGAAAAATGTTTATATTGGGTGTCAACTAAAGTACATATTAACCCTAAAAAGTAAAAATTATAGTCCTAACCTAAAAATTTATTGGGCTGTGACGCAACCGTCTGAAAATCTACATTTTCTTGATTCTCATATTTATATTCTTATTTTTGAGTACAGTTTGAACCACTGAGACGAATACGGTAAGCAAAAATTTTTTTACTTTAATCTATTAAATTTTGCCTTTGACAAAAAAATCTAACAATTAACACGCCATATCTCGGTTCCTATTGGGTATGAAAAATTATTATGTTTTATGTCTTTTTAAAACCTACAATTTTGCTAATTACAGTTTTTATAATTAAATGCATAAGTTTTGAATTTTTCGCGTACTTTCACCAAATATAAGCTCCGTATACAAGGCCGATCGTAAAAAACAAAAATATATCCATTAGAATTTTTCGAGCTCGTCAGATTAAGTAACGGTGAGTTAATTCACAAAGTTGTAAAAAATGCGTCTTTGGACATTCTCGAGCGTGACTACCTTTTTATTTTAAAGAAAATATTTAAAGGATAACGAAAAATATATAATTCGGTACGATCCAAACGATTTTTAGCCGAAATTATAACATTATTTTTTTGACATTAAAAAATCTATAGCCGCTTGCCCCACCGATGAAATGGTATACAGTGTGTCCCAAATTGGTGATGGATGTATTGGGATCTCGGAAACCATAGGAGATAGAGAAACGGTTAAATGGGGAAAGTTTTAGGCAATTTTATGAGTAACATCATGCCGCTTACATAGTGAGTCTGGCTGTTCAGGTTTTTGAGATATTTTCAAAAAACTGAAATGTTGCATTTTTGAAAATAGGCTGTAACTTTTTTATTTATCAAAATTTTTGAAATCTGTGAAAACATTTTCAAAGCAACTTTTTATGTAGAATACACCTGTGTGGTCAATTTTTTTCGCCGCGTTTCAGTTTTCTGGAGCCATCATCAGCTTTCTTTTTTCTTATGGCGGCCATATTGGATTTTTACATCATCGTTTAAAGCAAAAATTACAAATTCAGTGATGTATCACACTTTGCTAAAAAATATAATTTAAGCGATGAAAAGAGAAAGAAAGAAATCTTGATAAAACAGGCAACGTTGCATAAAAAACACTCGAAAAAACAACACGGAATAGAACTTAAACGCATAGAGGTTAAAATTAAATCGAATAAAACATATTGGTAAACCTATTTTGTTTTCGTACCATAGATCTCCATCAGCAATTATCGAAACCATAAAATACAATAAACCCTTGAAAGTCAACAGCTAAATCCCTAATTAATATTTTGAAAGACAAATGCCATCACAGATACATCAAATTTTTAACAAAATAGAAATTAATAAGCGACAATTCGGTTCTTTTTTAACGCAACCATTCGTTTTTTTAAAAATTATTAAGTGATACATATTATCCTAAAATATCTAGTGGCCTAGGTATAACAATTGCCAGTTTCCACGAAACATAACAATATTCTGGCTTCATGTCAAACTAAGTTTTAAAGTGTACCTGTCGCGATGGCTGCACATTATTCTAATGAAGAAAAACTTGATATGCTTCAATGTTATTTTGCGAGCCAGAGAAACGCAAACAATGCTTTGGATAGATATTTTGAAGATTATCCCGAAAGGCACCAACCTAATTTGCAATATTTCCCAAAGCTTGTAAGAAATTTATTAAATTTTGGAAGTTTCGAAAAACCCCGACCAAAGAATTATGCAAAGGAAAATGAGGAACGTGATAATAATATTCGCCAATATTTTAATGAGAACCCAACAAATTCAACAAGGACAGCCGACAGAGAAATACATATTCCAAAATCTACAGTTCATAGGGTTTTAAAAAAGAACAAATATCACCCATACAAACCCACAATAGTTCAAGGCTTACAAGAAGGTGATTATCCTAGGAGAGTGACATTTTCGAACTGGTACGTAAACAAATGCCGTGAAAATCCCAATTTTTATACCAATGTTATATGGACCGACGAGACAAGATTTAATAACTGTGGCGTATTTAATCGGCATAATAACCATCATTGGACGACAGAAAATCCAGAGTTACGAAACCAGCGAAGGCTTCAAATAAGATTCGGATTTAATGTATGGTGTGGCATTTTTGGTAAGAAAATATTTTCTTGAAATCTTTTCTCAACGTCTTACATAAATCAAGATAGTGATTTTTAAAATCCTACCAATACCTACTTGATAACCAGATAGTTATTGATTAACAATTAATTAATTAATTAATTGATAATAATTATTGTCAAAGGTATACCTACTTAAGTAAATTCGTCTTTTAGGAAATCGACTTATCGGCCCATTCATATTTGATGAGACCCTCACTGGTGCAAGGTACCTTCAGATGCTTCAGAACCAAATAATTCCGGCTATTAGGGCAATTATTCCAGCAGAACAATTAAACAGGGTTTGGTTTCAGCAAGATGGCTGTCCGGCCCACAATTCCAGGGAAGTGCAATTATTTTTAAATACTGTATTTGGCGAAAGAATTATTTCTAATACTGGCCCTGTACATTGGCCTGCCCGGTCTCCAGACATTACCCCTTTAGATTTTTATCTATGGGGGTATGCTAAAAACGAGGTTTACGAATTTGATCCTCCCGAAAGTAGAGAAGTACTTGAACAGAGAACGAGGGATGTATTAGGCACGATCAATCGTAATACGTTAAATCGCGTATCAAGAACGGTTTTTACAAAATGTCAAAAGTGTATTAATAAAAACGGCCAGCATTTTTAACATTAATGTGTTAAATATTTAATTTTTAAGTTTAAAGTTTCTTTGCGTTGTGTATCATTGTTTTTGACGTTCATTAATAAAAACCTATTATAAAAAGATTCTCTTGATTTACCAATATGTTTTATTCGATTTAATTTTAACCTCTATGCGTTTAAGTTCTATTCCGTGTTGTTTTTTCGAGTGTTTTTTTATGCAACGTTGCCTGTTTTATCAAGATTTCTTTCTTTCTCTTTTCATCGCTTAAATTATATTTTTTTAGCAAAATGTGATACATCACTGAATTTGTAATTTTTGCTTTAAACGATGATGTAAAAATCCAATATGACCGCCATAAGAAAAAAGAAAGCTGATGATGGCTCCAGAAAACTGAAACGCGGCGAAAAAAATTGACCACACAGGTGTATTCTACATAAAAGTTGCTTTGAAAATGTTTTCACAGATTTCAAAAATTTTAATAAATAAAAAAGTTACAGCCTATATTCAAAAAATGCAACATTTCAGTTTTTTGAAAATATCTCAAAAACCTGAACAGCCAGACTCACTATGTAAGCGGCATGATGTTACTCATAAAATTGCCTAAAACTTTCTTCATTTAACCGTTTCTCTTTCTCCTATGGTTTCCGAGATCCCAATACATCCATCACCAATTTGGGACACACTGTATATTATACTTTTTTCTTCCCTCTTATTATCTTGGCTTTGTAACCTAATGAGTCCCTATGATGATCATAGTGAGGAGCTAGTGAACACTGTGAGTAACGTTGGGCTTGTTAGGCTAGATATTTGTGTATTGCTGAGTCATAGCATGCTAAGTACGACAACCATCACCTGGCAAGCATCAGCCCCGCACATTATCACCCTGTATATTTTTGAGAGTTAAAAAAATAATAAAAACTGGAGCTGTAAGCTTAAAAGTTTCCTAGGATTTAGTTCATTTATAGTAAAGTTTGAAAAAAGATGACAGGCGTTTTTAATGAGCACAAGTAACCTGCCAGGTGAACTAACGGGTGTGGCTGATTTAGAGGGCCATATTTCCAAAACTAATAAAGTTAGATGTACCCTATGTGGTATTTTCTAAAGTTCTTTTAAGATCCTTTTAATGGTAATATAATAAATAGGGTGCCTCATTAAAAAAAAAAAAAAACTTTTTTACCACCTTATATATTATCACCAGTATCACCGTTAAAAAGATCTTTAAAAGAACAATAAGAAAACTCCACATTGGGTACATATAACTTTATTATTTTTGAAAATATGGTCATCCAATTCAGTTCGCCTGGCAGGTACTTGTGCTCATCGAAAACGCCTGTAATTTTTTTTTCAATTCTTACTATGAATGAACTAGATTCTAGAAAAATTTTAATTTTACAGCTCCAAGCTTTTTTTAACTTTGAAAATATACAGTGATGATGTGCAGGGCTGATACTTGCCAGGTGATGGTTGTCGTACTTAGCATGCTATGACTCATATATCTAGCCTTACAGGCCCAACGTTACTCGAAGTGTTCACTAGCTCTCTCACTCATGATCATCATAGGGACTCATTAGGATTACAAAGCCAAGGTGATAAGAGGAAGAAAAAAGTACTACTACTACTAGCTCTCAGACTATCAAGTAAATCCTTATTTAGCATCGTGGGCTCGCCTACTATAAGCAATTTTGTAGTTAGCGCCCTTTATCTATTTTAAATTTTATTGGAACAAAAATATTGTTTCTGACTTTGACGCAACTAATTTCTTTTGCTTTAAAACCATTATCTTTCTTTTTTCTGTAGTCATTATAAAATTAATTTTTCAGTAATAAATTTTTCGTTTAAAACGCAAGTTGTGTCGTAGACACTTAATTTAATTTATATTAATTAAAAGTCCTTTTCCAGTCCTTACTTTTTCTCTATTTTTTACAACCTAATTAATTTCTATGGCGCTCTTTAAGAATTTTTCTTGGTTAAATCCACCTGCGGCTTAAAGGTAACTTAATTTAATTTCCCAAAATCCACTTCTTAACTTATTTTTTTTATCGGCTAAGTGGAAGATAAATTTGTGATAGATATTTTAATAGTGGAGAGTGGGGAAGGTCTGGACACTTTTAATCAATACTATTTTTTGTCTACATTATAAAATATTTAAAATGTTTCGCTTAGTTATATAACAGTTAATAAATGCCAAATATTTTTCATGAAATGATTGGTATTTTAACAAAGAAAATGACTACGTGTCAAGTGTCCAGATCCACCCCATATACGGGAGGATCTAGACATGTAAACATCAAATTTTAACACAATATTTAAGAGTTGTTTATTTTTGAAAATCAACAAAAATGTGGGGGTTGAATTCGGGCCACCCATTTTATTGATTTGTCATGATTTTGGGTACTTCATATTATTTTTTAATGCATACTCAAATACAATACATATTAGAACATTTAAATATTCTGCTAACTGGTTTTCTGTTTTCGTAAAAAATATTTAAGCGGTGACGTACTTTGGATAAAAAGTTACAATAATTATTAATCCCTTCAAGCTTTGCTTATTTACATAGGTGCCTAAAGCTGACTTTGTAATTCTGTGCTTTTGGGGACTATTTCGATAACTTAGCTTATTATTAGTAACATCGATAACAGCTTGCTTTACAAATTCAGAATAAAAATTACAGTTTGTCTTTTTTTTTTGTACATTTTGGGCATTTTTACTAAGAAAAAAAAGGGTAGCTTAAAAATTAATTTTGGAAGGGTCTAAGCTTAGCATTTTTAAAATAAATACCTTTTTTTGAATTCTCGTTAAATTTAAAACAAATATAAATTTTTACCTTTCTTTCATTAGATGTACGCTTCTTGCGTAAATAAATAAAATCCATATTTTAGCATGGTCAAATCCACTTTTAATAAAAAAAGTTATATTTTTTTATACAAAAACCGTACATCAAACCACCGGCGTAGGTAATATTTTTAAGTATATCTAAAAACTGGGTTAGGGGAACCACATAAAAATTATACCAGTTGCTAGTTATCTTAAGAGGAACACTTTGGTAAAATAAATTTTAATTTGCGAAAACCAAGTAGATTTATTGAACAACCCCTACCAAAACAAAAGAAAAACAAATTTTAAAAAGCGAATACGCTGTTTTTCCGTAAATTTGAATAAATTAACTCTACAAATAATAAATTTCGCTTAAATGTCTACCTTTCATCAATAATTAAAGAAATTTAAAAAATTTGCTTAAAAAAATTATGCAGTTTTTGCAAATTTGAATATTATTTATACTATTTTATTAACCAAAGTGTTTTCTCTAGCAATTGAAATTTTGGTGTGGTCACATGTTCTAGTTTAATATGTAGTCATTGAAAAATATTTTATCTACACCAGTGCATTAAACAAAAAAATTAACAAGAAATCAATTTTTTAAAGCTAAACGGAATTTAAAAAATAAATATTTGAAAATGCTGTGACGTAACATTTCTTTTTTTTAATATTTACCCTTAACCCATCATGAACGAAACTGGTAAAGATTTATTTTATTTTTATATAGCAAAAAATGTCCACTAATTTATAAAAGACGTGTTTCAATTTTTTTTAAATACCTAGATTGGTATAAAAGCTATTATAAAAAAAAAATGTTTTTGTTTTTTTAATTTCTTACACCCTGTACTTTAAAAACTAAGACGTCTAGAACATATGTTTATAAAAAGTTTTTAATTTTTATTTTTTATTGTAGATTTACTCATTTAGGTTTGTCGGTGGTATTAATGGACACCATGTATAATTATTTCTTACCTATTACTTAAGTCCAGGCAGAAAACCTGATTGCAAAAAAAAATTGCCTTACAGCAAATTTATGGTATAGTTTTGTTCAGTGCATTATAACTTTCTAAGAAAAATACTTCCGAACCAAAATAATGCGTTTGAGGGAGAAGGGAGGGGTGGTTTTTAAGGGTAAAAATGGTTTTTGCAATTTAAAGCTAAACAATACATCATATTACAAAAAGTTAATTGTAAACGTTGTAAACATTAAAAAAGCCTTCTACTGATGTAATATCTATTTTTACCCTAACCTCACAAATTTTTGAGAAAAGTGAAAAAAACTATTTTTTGATTTTTAATTTTTATCTATTAGCGTATTTTGTCAATATCTGTATTTCCTATGAATTTTGCACATTTTACCCAAAATGACTTGTGATCTGAATACGCTTACTGTCCTAAAAAATTATCGTTTTCAAATATATCAAGCTTCAAAGTAAATTTACAATTTTACATTACATATTATTTTAGTATATGAACTATTATAATTTATTGTTATATTATTTTAAATAACCTAATTTAATTTTAGTTTTATAAATATGATTAACCTGTTTGTTGGCAGGACAGTTAGACTGTTTTTTGTCCATATTTGTGACAGCCCACAAAGGCCTATGCCCGGGAACCGTGTATGTTGGGTTATTACATGTTAAGCCCATCTTTTTTCTTGTTTTATTAACGTTATTCTAAGCACTGAGACATGCAGTTATTGTAATTCACAGCACCTTTTAGACAACGCGGAAGTGGCGGCTCCAGGAGGGGGTCTAGTGTGTTCCGGGTGCCCCGTGTTCTCCTGGTGCCCCCTCAAAATATCAATTGTCCATCCTTTAAAATATTGTTAGAGGTAAAGTCTAGAAAGAAAAAAATAAAATAAGGGAAACTGTCATTACATAATAGTATATTATGGTAAAAGCACGGAATGTTACTCCTTTGCCACAAGTATGCAGCACGACCGGCATGCGAGTATTGTGGGTCATATATTTTACCATGACTTGATATATTACTGGAGAACATTTTAAAACCACATAAATTTTATGTTTCCGATTTGTGACAGATTATTTGTCAGCAATGGCATACGCAATATTTTTTTTTTTTTTTTTTTTTTTTTTTTTTATCTTTGGACAAACCACGAAGGCTAAAAGCCTAAATACTAACGTACCGTGGGTGTCTTAAGCGAGGTAAGAGGGAGTTTGTTGACACGGGACTTAAATACTTGAAGATTTGGGGGAAGGAAAGACCTCCGCGGGCAGCAGGTTCCACAATCTAGAAACTCTAGGGATAAAAGAACGAACAAAGTGAGAAGTTCGGGGCCTGTCCAGTTGGACCGTATAGGGATGCATATGCGCGGAACCACGAGTTTCTCTGTTGGGAACCGTGAGTGGAGGAACTATACTGGTCAATTCTTCAGAGCAGAAGCCATGGAAGTACCTATAAAAAAGCGATAAATCGCCCACAGCCCGACGATGGGCAAGAGAGGGAAGCCTTTCTGTAAGTGAAGGATCATTAATGAGACGAACAGCTCTTCTTTGAATAGAATCAAGAATGCTCAGGGTTGTTGGGGACGCCATGCCCCAGATATGAGAACAATATTCCAAGGGAGGTCGGATTTGGGAAACATATAAAGTGTATAAATTAGAAGCGGAAAAATACTTTTAGCTCGAAAGAGAAATCCAAGCTTTTTGAAGCTGCCGTGGCTATAGATACAATGTGTTTATGCCAGTTAAGGTTACTTTCAAATGTGACGCCCACGAGATTGAAGGTGTCTTTGCTCTGTAGAACTTGGCCGCTCATAAGTAGAGGATGAGTATTTGATGACTCTTTTCGCGACAAGGAACATGACTGTGTTTTGGATGCATTAAAATGGACGAGATTTTTGGCGCCCCAATCCAATATTAAATTAAGATCCTGAGAAAGAGATATCTGCATCGCTCTGCGTTTATTTTCCAAGTCAGGTTTAGTGATGGGTTTAGGAACCTGAAAACTGGAGTGAAGGGTACTATCGTCGGCGAAACTATGAATGGAATTAGTTGTGGACGAGAGAAGGTCGTTGATGTGAAGAAGAAACAATGTTGGTGCCAGAACTGAGCCCTGAGGGACTCCAGCATTTATTTGGTGAAAGCTTGAAGAATGGCCGTCCACAATAACTGATATACGTCGATCAGATAGATAACTAGAGAGCCAAGTACAGAGTTTAGTTGAAAGACCATAGGAGGGAAGTTTATTAAGAAGTGCTGCATGCCAGACCTGGTCAAAAGCTTTGGATATATCAAGAGCAACGATCTGGGACTCACCTAGAAACTCAAGAGACTTATTCCAACAGTGTGATACGAAGGAAAGAAGATCTGCTGTAGATCTTTTGTGGCGAAATCCATACTGCCTGTCGTGCAAAATTTTGTGTTTTTCCAAGTACTTAAGAATTTGTGAATTAATTAATTTTTCCATTACTTTACAAAGAACTGAGAGAATTGAAATTGGTCTATAGTTAGATGGAAGCGATTTAGATCCTTTCTTGGGAATAGGTTGAACACGTGCAGCCTTCCAGCTCTCCGGAAAGATACCTGTGTCGTAAGAAATTCGAAAGAGCCGAGTTAAGATTGGTGCAAGTTCTGGAGCACATTTTTTAAAACGATTGCTGGTATGCCGTCCAGCCCAGACGATTTCTTGGTGTTAAGGGAGGAAAGGATACGCTTAATGTGTTTTACTTTAAAAATAATATCGGGCATTTTATGAGGAACTGGGGTAATCGTTGGAATTGGATGATTTACGGGAGGGTCAAGGGTTGAATTGGCAGCAAATTGTTTGGCAAATAGTTCTGCCTTCCCTTTAGCAGTAGAAATAATTTCATCTTCCAAAGTTAGTGGTGGAAAAGAACTGGCACAAAAATTCCTACTTATGTTTTTCGCAAAGGACCAGAAGGATTTGCTACCATTTGAGCAAGAAAGAACTTTGTTTTTGATACGATTGTCGAAGGAGTCTTTGGCTTCAGAAATTGTTTGATTGTAGTAGTTTCTTGCTTCAATGCTGGCCTGTCGGTTTTCTGGACTAGGATCCTGTAGAAAGTTCTTGTGAGCCTGAACTTTTAAAGTTCTGGCTTTTTCACAAGATTTGGAAAACCAGGGTTTGTTATTGGATTTTTGGGGTTTTTGATGGTGTGTGGAATATAGGTTTCAATGCCCAATTGAATTGATTCAGTAAGTTGATTGCAAATTTGGGAAGGATCACGAGAAGAAAAGCAGATGGAATTCCAGGGGTAAGTGGCGAAGAAGTCCCTTAGGCCATCCCAGTCGGCTGAGTTGTAGTGCCATACGGTGCGTGGTGGCATGTATTCATTTACCTCGGGATGTGCAGGGTAAGATATAGTAACTAAGCCATGATCTGAGCGACCTAGGGGTGCTGTGACAGATGTTTCATAGAGTTCGGGGTTTGTAGTAAGAAAGAGATCTAGGGGATTTGAACTATGATTTGGGACTCTAGGAAAGTAGGTGGGTTTCATAATAAGGTTGGTAAGAGAGTTACTGACTGCGAAGATTTCGGCTGCTCTGCCTTGGGGGTCAGTTTTTGAAGAGCCCAGCCAATCCTTATTATGGACATTGAAGTCGCCAAGCACGATTACTTACTATTATAGCGTACTGCGGATTTTTTATTAAATGAGATACATTTTTAATTTATGTATTTTTTTCGTACCTATGTAATAGCTATACACTCATATGTGACTAAAAAATAAAGATCTTGGCGAAAGAGTTATAGTTAGAAAAAGCGGTTGCCGAAAACGTACAAATACAAATTATCGTACATCACATTTAATACACCTTATGACGAGCCCGTGGGTAATGAGTCATAACATTTCCTATTTAAAATCACACGTGCTTTGAATAAGGCCAAATTCTAGGGCAAAATAACACGATAATATTAAATTGTACAGGTTGGCGCCTTTTCGTTGACCTTGTAGGGTAGGGCGAGAACTAAAAGAAATAGAACAAATCTGATTGCGCAACCCTGTTTTTAATTTTTGAAAAAAATTTAATGGTAAAAGTAAATTATGGCTAACTTGATTCGTTTTGAAGACAGGGTGTTATTTAAATTTTGTCAATTTGGCCAGGTGCTTGTAACGCGTTTTATATTAGAGATAGAAAAAAATATATACCTAAAGAGAAAACTTTTTCTGATTTTTACGTAAAATTTAGTAAAGCACTTATATTTTTTTTATTGACTCCTATTTAAAGTTATATCACAAATTTGTGTTTTTTTAATGGGACACCCTGTATATTTATTGACCACTAGAAGGGTCTTCTTAAAATCTGTAAAAATACATCATTTAATATATTTAATTTGTCATAGTTTCGGAAATATAATAGCCATCTTTAGAAATTCCATAACAAAATCGCATTGTTTAAATAAAACACCTTGAATATTTTATAATCATTAAAAAACATTTTAAAGACCTTTAAGAACTTACCAAATTTAAAATAATTTTCTCTAACAGTTTCAAAAATATAAGCTTTTAAATCGTGCGTTAAATTGGTGCGTATATTCATGGGCGCCGGCAGGATGACTTCCAGGGGGGTGGAAAAAGGAAAAGCATTGTATTCTTATTTTTCCAAAGACACCAAGTAACAAACATAAAAAAAAATACTACTTCACTTCTTCTAGCAAGTTTAAGGGGGTGCAAGACATTTGAAAGAGTTAAAAACAATACATTTTTGGCCAAAACATATTACTTTTTATATATTTTTAAAAGCTAGGGGTTGCAAGTACATCCCCTTGCACACCCCTCTTGGCGCCTATGTGCGTATCTACTATTTTTAGATTTACAGGGTGTTTTTATAAAAGGAAAAATATTTTCGGAACATGTTCAGAAATTAACCCATATGTTTTAAATCAAATCCGTTATACGTCTTTGAAATATTGAATTCCAATTTTGTTTATAATAATACTTGCAGCACTAAAAATGCAGTTATAAAGCCCTTCTAAGGTTTCTACTCGTGTTTTGTATACTAGTGATTTTATTCATCCCCAGAGGAAATAATTCATTAAGGCTTAGGTCTAGTGATCTTGGTGGTCAAGCTTGAGGTCTTCCTCTGCCAATCCAACGATCAGAAAAACGATTGTTCAATAAGGCGGGGCTCCATTATGCTGAAAGAACATTCGGTTTATAACAATTAGCGGAACATCATACAACATGTGTGTAAAATGGTCTTCCAAAAACCGTAAATAACCATCTCCAGTAAGATGTCTATTTAATACAGCACCAAATAACTGGTTAGTTCTGGTTAGTTCTGGTTAGCATTCCACACCACACATTAATACTGAATCGATGTTAAAAGTTTCGTTTAAACGTAGCATGGGGATTTTCATTTACCCACCGATGTTCATTGTGACAGTTATTAATTTCATCGCGGTTGAAATGATCTTCATTCAAGCTATTTATGTAGGCCTCGATTTTGTTAAATCAATTCACAAAATTAAACCCTTAAGCCATATTCACCTTCTTAAAGATGTTAAGCCGATTGTACAGTGTAACACTTTAAAACCATTTTTTTCAACTGTCTTCCAAACGCCCACATGCAATTTTAATCAAAGTTCTATTGTAATCCGCCTTGAACCAAAATCTGGTTTTTCTTCAGCCATATCCAGAATACTCTCTCCATTTGTCACATTTAGATACGTCTCTCGTTTGAAATCAATTCAAAAGCTTTAAAAATTCCGGATTGCTGAGCATTTGCCAAAGCTTTTTTTTAAAAAACTTTTTGATTAGGAACTCTTCGATTTGGACAACGACGTCGGTATTCATCGGTATTGACAAGCAACGAAATACCCAAAAACTGGAGTTAGAAATACAAAACTTCTTAATTACTTAAAAACTTTACAAAAACAAAACTTTAGAACCAATTATTTCAGAGACGGTTAAGAATCGAATTCAAACATATTTAGTTAATTAATTTTTATTATTTTCACCTTCTGAATATGTTCTCAAGATATTTCCCTATCCTCCAGACACACCCTGGTCATCTATTCACAGCTATAAGAAATAAACAATAATAAATTTGGTATTTTGTTAAACCTCCATGAAATACCTTTTTAACGGTAATAAATTATACAGGGTGTTTCTTTAAAAATAAATTATGATGATGGCCATATTTCCGAAATTATTAAAAAATAGGTATATAAAGTGTGGTATTTCTTATAGCTTTTAAGAAGACCTTTTCACTAATGACAAAATAAAGAAGGTATTATATTTAGAAAACCAATTTTTGTAGTATAACTTTAAAAGTAAAAGCCATTGAAAAACATTAAGTACTCCACTGAATTCTGCGTAAAAATCCCCTAAACCTTTCTATTTACATATTTTCTCTATCTCGTATATTAACCGAGTTACAGGTGCTTGGCCAAATTGGCAAAATTTAAAAAACACTTTGTATCTCCCAAACGAATCAAGCGAGCCAATAACTTTCACCACTGAATTTGTATTAAAAAACAAAATAAAGATTGTACAATAAGATTTTTGTATCTCTTTTAGTATTCTATGTACCCTGCAAAGTCAACGAAAAGGCGCCACCCTGTACAACCAATTTTTATTAAGCTACAAACAGGTATTAAACTTGGAGTTATATTCAGAATATTAATTTCCTTTGTCACTAGCATAGCTTCGAGATTGGTCCTTATATTGTAATAGCGCTGTTGTCGGTTTGAGCATTTCCTTAAGGCCAGCAGATTTTGATTGAATCCCTTTTGGCGATATTTAAGACAATATTCTAAAGAGTAAATACAGCATATTAAATTTAAGCAGAAGACTTGTGAAATTATTATTTGTCTTACAATAATAATTAAGTATACAGAGAAACAATATAAATATAAAAATTCTAGAAAGCTGCAGTAGTGTCTTTATAGTCTTTATACATGTAAGACATAATAAACAAATGTACAGAGTGGCGCCTTCTCGTTGACTTTGCAAATTAAAGCAAAAACTAAAAGAGGTTAAATAAATCTGACTGCACGATCTCGATTTTAATTTTAAAATAGTAATTTTTGTAACAAGTGCATAAAGTAATACTTTTTTTATGAATGGAAAGTTTGACAGCAGGAGCCGTTAGGCAAATGCGGCAATTCCATAAGTAAAATAAAGACACTTTATGCATACTATATTTTTCTAAGACCGAATAAAAATTTCCCAAATTACTAGTCTAAACATATTTTATTTATTTAAACTTATTAATTTTAGTTTTTGCTGCACAGCCATTATATTGCAACAAAAAATCATAGCCTCCATATTTTTTAAAAGACAATTATCCTCTTAATAACTATACCTTAAATACATTTTAGAAAATTTGATGCACTTACTTTTTGTAGAAATAATACTAAAACAGTTTAAATTCCTTTTTAATTTCTTAGTCATTCAAATTCATTATTACTATTAATTTTAAATAATTTCTATTAAATTTATTCGCAAACTATTAAATTTTAAAACTAGTGACACATGCACGAAAAGAAATAATGACAAAATAAAAGGTAATTTAACCGTTAGGTTCAGTTGATGTCGCGTTTACTGTCAAATTACATAAATTGATATTTAAATTTATTGTAGTATGCATGGAAACAAAAAACTAATTCAAAGTATGAAAAAAGCTTCGAAGTGTTAAAAAAGTTACTTCTTCTTTAACTCTTTATCTAGTGTACTCGAATGGAGTACTTTATTTTCATGTTAACGATTTAAAAATCTGCATTTTTTTAAGGGTCGTGAAAAAAGAAATAATAGTAAAAGTAAATCATGGCTGATTTGATTCGTTTTAAAGATACAAGGGATTTTTTAAATTTTTTTTCAATTTGGCCAAGCAAAGTGATTTGATCTTCGAAGCCAGAGGTCGACGGTTCGATTTCCAGCGGGGGAGACATATTTAGGTAGTAGTTATTTAAAAATAACGACCGTGGTGGCACTACCGCGTTGTCTAAAAGGTACTGTGAAATGCATAACTGCATGTTTCAGTGCTTGGACAACGTTGACGGAACAGGGGAACAATGGGTTAAACATCTAATACCCCGGCACCCACGGTACTCTGGTATTTAAGCAGATGCATTCGTGGGATGTCAAAAAGATAAAAAAACGGTAACTCGGTTAATATTAGAGATAGAAAAAATATGTAAATAGAAACGTTTTAGGATATTTTACGTATAATTAAGTGGCGTACCTAAATTTTATTCAATGATTTTTATTTTAAAGTTAGGTTTTTTAAATGGAACACCTTGTATATTTTATTATCAGTTTAAAGGTATAAAAACTCAAAGACATACCACATTTAATATAAACCCATTTTTTATTGGTTTTGGAAATATGGCCATAATAGGATTTTTTAACGAAACACCCTGTATATTATATAACCGTTGCAAAAACATTTTAAAGAGGTTTACCAAAATACCACATTTGATATATTTATATTTTATAGTTTTGGATATATGACCATATAAATCTAAAAATAGTTGATATACGCATTAAGATTTGAAAGCTAAAACTTTTAAAGAAAATTATTTTATATAATATAGTAAATTAGTGAAGGTCTTTAAAATATCTTTTTAATGATGATACAATGTACTGTGGGTGTTTTTAAAAAAAAATGTAATTTTATTATCGAACTCCTGACGATGGCTTTATTTTTGAGAACGACAGATTGAATATATCATAAATAAGTTGTATTTTTTACATATTTTAGGAAGACATTTCTATTGGCGATAAAATATACAGTTATACCTTATAAATAAATGTCAAAAGGCATAGGTATGCGAATTAATTTTACGTTAAAATCCCTAAAACTTTTCTATTTAAATATTTTTTCTATCTCCAATATCAAGCAAGTTTTAAGTGCCTGGCTAAATTTGCAAAATTTAACAAAACCCTCTGTATTTTCAAAACGAATTAAGGTAGCCATGATTTATTTTTACCATTAAATTCGTTTCAGTTCTTGAAATTGAATTGCGCGATTAGATTTGCTCGGTCTCTTTTAGTTTTTACTATTCCCTGCAAGGTCAAAGAATAGGCGCCACCCTGTACAACTGGTAAAACAATAAACAACACCATCTGGCCTTAATGCTACTTTAGTAACATATTAACAACTAACCTAATTCAATAACAATATCGTTTTCTGTAAAGTACGATATAATTCTAGAAACATCTTTTTGTAATTAGTACACCATAATTTAAGTTTTTGTAATGCCCCGGCAGCAGATGGCAACAACTCCAGTTGTATTTTATTATTCATTTAAAAGATTTGCTGCTAAAGCAGAACACAAGTTGTTACACGGCCGTTTTTTTATAGTTCATTGTCTGCTTGGTGCTTGTATAAAATAAAGCATTATTTTTTGACTTTTATTTAACTACTAGATAAGACCAGCCAAATTTCGACAGGGTCCAAAAATATGTGGCCAATCTCTCGGATTCAAGTAACATACATGAAAATATGTTTAATTTGAATTTTAAAAAATTTCAATTTTTTTCCTAAATCCCCTCTTTCTATAGATATGTGCCCTTAGAGGACATCACTAGAAATCGGTTTCTCTTAAATTTCTTTTATAGTAACACACCCTGTATAATAAAGACATTAAAATAGCATTTTTAAAACTTAAACCAATAGCCAAAAAGGGGGTACGCTTGTTCGATATCGATAAAGTGATTTTTGAGAAAAACAACTTTTTGGTTAAAGTGGGCTGTAATTAATAATTTAGTTTTTTGGTTTACATAAGCTTTTTAATTTTATGCATTTTCTAGCTATAGTTATTAAAGATTATGGGACCCTTTCCAATTCTGCAACATTATGTGTTAGTGTCGTAAAAATAAAAAGTAAAAAATGTTTATGTTTTACAGAACCTTTTGCAACAGTATAACCTTATTCCTACTAAACAAAAACTTGTTTTAATTTACCGACATCAAACAAGAGTACCTTTTCCTAAGCCAAGGGTTTAAGCTACCCAAAAATGCTATTTTTATTTCTTTGTTATAAGTTTACAAAAATAAATAACCCTAATGTTTAATGGTTAGTCTGCCCCTGGCGAACAAGGATGCTATTTTAAGAAGTTCCAACTTGCATTAATCATGCATGTAGAATTATTTTATTATACCAAACACTATAAAAGTTAACAAAAAAAAGATTTTTAACCCTGTCCTTTAAGGGCACATATCTTTAAAAGGAGGGGCTTTAGAAGAAGGATTATGGGAACTTGTCACATTATTTTTATGTATTCAACATGAATCCGAGAGATTACATACATATTTTTGGACACCCTGTATATAATTAAAATATAATAAAAAACGCGACAACAAAAAAAAAAATTAAATTAAAAGGCATCCAGTCAGGAGGTGCGTAAAATACCTTTAACAGCGGTATTTCTATTCCAACATTTATGTAACTTCGGGCGGATTGTCCTCCAATGATACATCAAACACGCAACATGCCACGTAAGGTAAATACAGTGCATATAACTTTACCACACAAATTTTTTAAAGAGTAGCTCATCATCGTAAGCCAACTTCGAATAATTCATGTGCTGGGCGACATCAGCTGTGTGCGATATTTTGGGCAAGTTTTGCCGCATTGTCCATTGCTTGTTGGCGGAAATAAAGTTAATATTATTATTTTTTAATGACAGAAAACTTTTTTTTATAAAGTTATAAGAATGATTAATCTACCACCAATTTCCCTTTTTAACGACGAAATTTTTACGAGTATTTTAGTTTAAAATACACTGACATTTGCTTTAAAGCTTTTAATTAATAAAGCTACCAACAGGATTGTAACCAAAGAAATATTGAAACAATTTTCTTCCAAAATTCGGCAAACATATGTTTTGATAATTTAAGCACTCCTGCTAAATTTATAATCCTTGGTTTAATGTACCCAGGGCTTGATAAGAAAATATAATGACGTTTGTTGATTTTTAGAAATGTGGGACCATACTTTTTTTTGTGGTCGTCTAAACTTTTATAACTCTGCGGGGGCGCGTCCTCATTATTAGCCTAGGGCGGTCACCCGTATATTTTGTTTTTATACGAAAAAGGCAATAAAACAATAAAAAGAAACAATGAGACGTCTCATTAACCAGAGGATCAATAAAAAAAAAGATCATGTAAATCGGTGAAGTAGCATGATTTTTGCAAAAAGTCACTTTCTTGGAGTAAGAGTGGTTTTGACTAAAAAGTTACTTTAAATCTTTTTTGTTTTTAGGCATTGATTTAAAGAATTTTTTTAATAATTTTTTCAAGTTGTTTTATTTTATCATATTTTTAAGTTTTTTTTTAATAAAAAAATTATGTGCAGGTTTAAACCAAATAATAATAATTTTGTATTTCACTTTCACGCCCTTTTAAAAAAAAGCAACTCCGGACATAGTGTTTTTAGACTATAATGACGATCCTCTGTACATATTCTGCATTTTTAGGGTAATAAAATTCTATCTATCTATCTATCTTATATAAATGTTACGCCAAATTAGTGTAATTGCCGATTGCACGTATATGGCAAAATTTTGCTTAATTTGTGAAATAAGCAGTAGAGTTACCGATTTCTTGTAATTGGCAAAACTGTGTCTTAATACTTGAACTGGGCACATTTATATTTGCCGAATACGCAAAATTGGCAACAAACAAACTAAACGCAGACTACAGAAAAAAGCGCCGGAACCGATAAATAAAACTGTTTCATTGGGGTGGTCATGGTTCGTTCTAGTTAGTAAAACTTTTTTTTAAATTTGTTTGCCGACCCCCAATGAGATAGTTTTGCATGACCATCTGTGGTGCTTCCAATTAATCAAATTACCTGATCCGGTGGCTTTTACTGTAGTCTACTAAAAGCAAGTTTGGCAAATTTAAGTTATGTAATGTTATGACGAAATTTTTACAATTTATAAACGTAAAACAAGTTTATAAATTATTTTAATTAGTTTTGCAAAACAATTTATTTGTCACTTATTTTTCATTTTTTATTAAAATATGTCAATAAGTTGGTTATAAAATAAAACAACAATTGTGCCTATTTCATAAAATAAGCAATTTTAACTGAAATATGTGCCTATTACAAGAAATCGTCAACTCTACTGCTTATTTCACGTATTAAGCAAACTTTTGCCGAATACATGAAATCGCCAATTATACAAATTTAGCGTAACATATATAAAATAACATGAGAAATTACTTTTTGTACCGTTGTAAGAAAAAACAATATACATATTTTATGTATACCAAAATCAACATTATTATTTCAGAAATTTTTAATATGTGTAAAACAAAGTATTAAACCAAAAAACATGTAGACACCCAGTAACACGGAAAATTACAGACCTATCTTACCATGAACTTTTTTAACATGTTAAATGTTTCCCAAATTTTTTAATAAAATTTAACGCCCTGTATAAAGAACATATTTGGTAATTGATGGCCACCCTCCTTCCTTAAATGTTTCTCTTCTTTTATTAAATTAATTACCAACAGTCTGCTATTTTACCCGTATAATCACTTTTGCTAACAAAGTTTGACTACTTAAAATCCACTTTAGTCATTTAAATGGAGAACCGTCTTACTAATTAAACTACTTGTTTAATTTGGCAAATTTGTAAAAGCACATATAAATAATATATTATTCGACAAAGCTTCAATTTTCCAATATAAGTTTTAAAATAATTTTGGGATAAATTAACTTGCTAAACCTTAGAAAATCCTTGATTAGGATGATGTAAATACTTAATAGGCTTTTGCAGACAAAAGAATGTTTGTTTTTATACAGAGAGGTCCTAAAGTCCGACGCCCCCTTTCTTACTTGTAAACCGTTTGATATATTTTCATAAAACTGAGGACGAAAATACAGGAAAATAAAATAATGCACTATGTTTCGGATGGTGTCAACCGTTTTTAAGTGATAACTAAAACTACACTTATATTATACTATTTGTTGTTCACCGAAGATTTGCCGATTTTTCACGGCTCATTATCGGCTGGTATGTCTATACTAGGTCTATGTATGTCTGTAGTATGTGTCCATAGTATGTCTATACTACCAAATACGTTCTTTTTAAAGAACAAAACTCGACTCTTTCTTTCCTGGACGTTTTAGTTCAAAGACATAATAAACATATAATAAAGGAAACAAAAGAAAAATATTAAAACTAGGAAACAAACCACCGACATGAACAAGACTCAACAAGACCAAGCATTCATGACTATCAAACATTCAAACAGCATTTAAATCCTAGACCATTTTAAGGAGCATTCTGACAAACTCGAGATCGGACAACAACACATCGAGTATCAACTGTATCTACAAGATTCCCTGTTACTGTAGAGAAGTATACGTTGAAAAAAATACCACTAGACATTAGAATAAGAGAACACAAAAACATACAAAACGAGATAAAACGTCTAGATCGGGAGTGGCCAAACATGCCTGGTCAAAACATCTCCACATACAATGGTCGGAGACCAAAATTATTTATAAAGGAAAACACTAACAAAAAAGGAATAACTGCTGTAATTTTAAACAAAAAGAACGTAGTTAGCAAGTATAGTATCGACATACCAAATATCTGGCAGCCGTTGCTAGACTTTGAAAAATCGGTCAAGCTTCAATAAACAACGAATAGTATACACATAAGTCGTACTTGTCTAAAATCAGGAACCCCTTTAACTTTTAAATCATTTGGTATATTTTTATGGAAATTTGAGGGCCTTAGTAAAACAACATAAGCCACATTTTAGACAAGAAATAACGGATATATATGTCGAACTGAGAGTTGGACGACATTAAAAAAAACAATTAATGGAAAGGGGAATCTTATGGCACAACATTTTAAAGCTTCTGATGAGTACTTTATAACCATAGAATACAAAGTCAGTACTTTTACCCACTACAAAACGACTGTACTTAGAAAATTACCTGACAACCTGATTTGAATGGTCATATTTGCGAATCTAATAAAGTAAGAAATACCTAATGTGGTACGTTCTTAAAGGTCGTTTTATTATCGGTTTAATGATGATAAAATATATACAGGGTGTGTCATTAAAAATATATACTCTTTGCCTACACTGTATGTTATCACCAGTATCATTAATAAATAGATCTTTGAAATAGCTTTAAGAAAATACCCATCAAGTATATCTAATTTTATTACTTTTGGTAATATGGACATCCAAATCCGGTATTCAGGTAATTGTTAAAGTACCGCAATTTTGTAGTAGATAAAGAAATAAACCAGGGGTTATAAAGTACTCGTCAGGAGCTTTAAAATGATGTACAACAGGATCCACCTTTCTTTGTAATTCTTTTTTAAAATGCCGTCCAATTCCCAGTTTAACATTTATATCTGTGATTTCTGGCCTAAAATGAGGCTTATGTTGTCTTACTAAAGTCTTCAAATTGTCATGAAAATATACCAAACGATTTAAAAGTTAGAAGGAAAGGTCCTGATTTTAGACAAGCACTGTATAATGTGTCCATTATTGATCAGATTTTGAGAGAATAAAGTACCCTCTAAGACTAGAATAAAATAAAGTGTACTTTAGCTCACTAGTGACTTAAACAAACCTGTGGTTACAAACAATAGTTATTTATTAGATAAGTGAGTTATATTACATATAAGTCACGCAAGAAAAGTTTAACTCTCGAGCCCGAAGGGCGAGAGAGGTAATTTTCTTAAGTGACTTATATGTAATAACTCACGTGTCTAATACAAAAGTAGAAGAGCTATGCCACTACGGCGGCAATAGGGGTAGTTTTTACTATGTATTTTCATATAGGAGAAATTTAAGGTCCGAAAACACAATTTTATCGCCATCTCAACCCCTAACACAAAATTAGAATTTTTATGCCCTAAGTCACCACGTGCTAGATAGGGGTAGTAACCATCGATGACGTCATCACCTATAAATTAAAAAAATTCCGCGGAGCTGGGAGTCGAACCCATGACACCCGGCCACATGCGTGAGAATCCAACGCCATATACCACTAGGCTATTGGAAGATATGAAAATTTAATGGCAAACGGGGTATAATTGGGACCAGACGTCATCACCTATAAATTAAAAAAGTCTCGCCGACGCTGGGAGTCGAACCCATGACACCAGGCCACCTGCGTGAGAATCCAACGCCATATACCACTAGGCTATTGGAAGATATGAAAATTAAGTGGCAAACGGGGATCTAATGAATCTTTATATAGTTTTTAACGTATATTTCGGTTTCTACTAGATCGATTTTAGTTGTTCTTTTTGCTAATAATTTAATTTTTATAAATCTACAAATATTAATACTAAAATGTTTAATAATAATTATGTTATTTGAGTGTAAATAGGGCCTTAACAGTTTTTAACGTATATCTTGGCTTCTAGTGGTTTGATTTTAGTCATTCTTTTTGTCGTCCACCGGTGAAGCTTATTATCTCAAGATCTCCGACGTCATTAAATATTTAGGAATCTTGCACAACGCGTTATTTTAGGACGTGGCCAATCTGTAAAACGTCCTCTGTCATCTGTCAAATGTCACCTGTCACCTGTCATATGTCAAAAATCACGTGACTTACAAAATGGCCACCATGCGGGGGATACTTGCGCGGGGTGTAAGCGGGGGGCTTAAGCGCAGGTGTAGAGCTTTTCAAGGTCAAAGCATACGTCAACAATA